>JABASI010003272.1:0-16986 GCA_019776505.1 Tomocerus nigrus
GTGTACTTCCTAGTGCCAGTTACTCGACCAAGTGCATATAATGGAAACACCTACATGAAATTTGCAAACAATATAAGAAAATAGGAAATATAATAAATGAATAGATAAACCATAGTTACCAACGGATTTTATAGAAGTCATTCCTGTCATATGGACATAGGAAAGATTTGCCAATTTAGTAGGTCTCCACGATTCTTTGATCGTCAGCGTATTAGTTAATGCAGTAAAGCAGTGAAGAATTGTCTTTGAAGCATTGCCAAAATGTTTCATCCTTTTGCTCCGTCAACAGTTATTTGTGCTGTGCTTGGGATTTGTCAGGTTAGCTATTTTGAGCTACAGCTGGTAAGGTTAATGGAATCGGGGAACGTAGGGAAGTGTATCTGCAGCCTAACTATAATAATAATTATATTTAGCTAACTTTGCTTTGCCTCAGGCACTCAGGCCTCGTAGGAGCAAAGTAAAAACAAAATCAGCAGCTGCAAAACAAGCGGGATAGTGTCCATATGATAAGAATAATAAGACTGAACTGAGTGAAACTCGTAGAATGCTGGCGGACGACATGACAATCTTTTGAGGATCATTATTATTCATCTTGGATTAATACTGGAGCGACATACACAATGAGCCTTGCTTCCTACTTCCTACCATGTGTACGCTCAGTAAGCTACTGTACTGTAGCCTGTCGGTACCTATTCCGTAATATTACTATAATAATATTTTTACCTAGATAAATGGCGAACAAGTAAAAAATTACATGTGTAAGAAAAGTGATCATTATTCAGAGTGGCGTAGTAACTGCTGTGCATAGGAATGCCTCATCTGTCTGTCCGTGTGTCCGTCAACTTTTGAACGTGTAATAAATCAAGGTTTCTATCTGTCATCTAGAGGTGTATAGGACCACTGATTTTAAAAACGGGGTCACTGGGACAAGGTCAACTATGTCACCTGAACGCATAGAGATACTTATTTCAAATTTTGCACACGTTACTAAATACTTACTAAGGCCCAAAAGGGACTAAAAGTTTCAATGGAGTCAATAGGTCAGTTGGGTCAGGATCATTCTAAAGCCATGTCAAAAACGGAGCGAGATATTTCGCTGAAGGCTTATAAACATACTACTGGTGTTCAAAGTGACATAATATTGTACATACATGGGGTATTCATTCAGGTCACTGTATTCATACCCCAACGCTAATACTCTGTATTATATCCGTTTAACAGTGGTTCATTCCACGGATACTAGCTACATCTGCTTTATGATTAAGAATTGGTACACCTGCATTCATCGAGATTGTGTCATGTTGCAATGGGAAATGCAATAGTTGCAACCCTGTTTCTGGTTCTTCCCTTCAGGATAGATGCATTGGTTTGTGATTTGTGACCTAGTCGAGTCAAAGTCAAATTATTCTGATTGAATGGGCTTGATGGATGAGTAACAACTAACAACAGAGCAGGTATGTGTCTGTCATGTGTAGCACTGGAATTCGGTGTAGAAGAGTCAGGGATCCGTGTAATAAGGGGAAGCCTTTTGGGTAGCAACTCTAGCAACCTGCTTGCTGTTGTTGTTGCGGAGAGAGATAGAGAAATCCCTGGCTGGGTAAGTGAGTGCAATTATTGGAGTCCGGAGGAGGTGGCTCGCTCCTTAGTCACATCACATCACATTCACAGTTCTTGTGTTCTCTTGTGTTGTGTTGGCAAAAGTAAGTGGTCGAGTTTTGTCTACGTGTATTGACTATGCATTTATTTGTCAGTCAGAGCGTCAGTCGCAGAGCTGCACTGCTCTTGCATGTAGCAGAGCAGAAGAAAGAGCTAGTCCAACCAAATTATATCGGCAATCTCCTTGCGTGCCTCCACTCTGTCTCTGTCTGAAATTCATAGGAGAGGGGGGTGGGGGGGATAGTCGAGTGCTTTACTATTTATTTCTTCTTGCTTATTACGTAAGACTTTTTTGCATTGTTGTTGTAGCACTCGTCCGTGCTAGTTGCTTTGATTGGAGTTTGGAGTGAGGGAGGAGGCAACTCTCACTTTTATTTATTAGGGATTTAGGGATTGCGTACACATTCCACACACACAACACAACACAACCATAGCAGCAAGTGCTGAAACAAAGATACATACATAGCTACGTGACGTCTATGGATCTGTGAGCTGTGGCTCGAGGGATATTAGCAAAACGTGCAGACAATCAAAGAGATTTCGTAAGATTCGATCATAAAGAGGACTGAATAGTTTTGTGGCTGGTGTGTTGTGCTGCAGTACAGGACTGTGCTAACTTTCCTTCCCTCCATCCATCCAACCATCTGAGCTACATAGGCACCTACAAATTATTATCCTGTCGTGTCTGTGCAATATTTGATACAGTTGCATGGCTATAGTATGTAGGCCTCTATGCTCTCTCTATTTTATTTAATCAGTTCACTGGGTTTATTTTCATCCTCTCGCACTCACTCACTCACTTCTCTCTTTCCCCTACTTCTTCCCTTCAAAATTAACTTATCTCCAAGTTGCAATTGTCGTGGACATGCACTATTAGCTTAAACTGTTAGATAAGCGATAAAAGGTATCACTTTGCCTCATAGTAGTCGACATAAGTGTACGCTCCTAGCTACAAGTAGAGTAGCTAAGGTACCTAAAAGATAACTCTTATCTCAAATTCTGTTGACTATTTCCTCCAACAATAGAATTGTATCAATGATCTGCACTGTTTATTTGTTCGTTAAGTAACTATTTATTTATTTACTGTGGAACAACAAAGCTAAATGTGATTTTCTCATCTTTCCAGAAATTCCGAGATGGATTCGTTCGTGAGTCTGTTTGATCCCGCGTGCTCTGACGAGCCCCCTAATGAGACTTTGGGGATGGGCGTCAATTGGGAGCAAAATGGAAATATTTTCGACGTTGATCATAATTCGACCATCAAGCATCTACCTCCAGAACCACAAGTAGGAAATATTGAGTACAAATTAAAGTTGATCAACCCGTCGCGACAAAGATTTGAGCATTTGGTAACGCAGGTAAGTTAAGAAATGGACTAAAGTACTCTCGTATACCATTTTTCTAAGACATTATTCCTAGGCATAAATGAGAATGAGACTTTTGATTTTGACGCAGATGAAATGGCGACTGCGAGAAGGTCAGGGGGAAGCAATTTATGAGATCGGAGTGGAAGATTCGGGGCGTATGAGAGGAATCTGCAGAGAGGAAATGAAGGCTAGCCTGGATACTCTCAATCAAATGGCCATCAAACTAGGAGCAACGATTTCTGTCTTAAGAGAAACAGTCGTCTCCGATTCTATGACGGACTTAAAAACCGTCGCCGAAGTTCTTGTACGAAAAGTGAGTGAAAGGCTTTTTTATTCATTTCAGTTTTGTTTGATTCAGAGCAGCAGCATATGTGCATTGCTTGTTATCTCCAAGGTCACAGCTAGATAATAAGGTCAACTCTGTGAGGCATTGTGCAGCTGTTGCATTGCGTCAAACGAACTGTCTACAAATTTTCTATATAAAAATTATCCACTGAAAAATTTATTGATAATTTGAAACGACTATTGCAATTTAAGAGGAATGAATGGGAAAGGAATGCTATTTCCGTTTATAACTAGGAGAGTAAAGAGAGTACATGTTGGTTATTAGGTCCCTATGTACCGTTATTAGTTATTGTGTAAGATTTTGACTATTTTGTTCTTTGGCGGTGACTCTTGGTGAAAAGAGGTCCTTGTTCTTTGTAAATCTTGACTTATTTCAATTCTTGTCGTTGTTGAGCCTATGTTTGTCACTTGAATAAAGCTAAACTATAAACTAAAGCGTAATATATACAACAGTAAAATAGTCTACAATTTATAATTTTTTTATAAACGTAATCAGCTTTGTATTTTTTCTGGTAGTGATACAAATATATACAACAGTAATTTTGATTTGTCTATTATTTCCGTGCTCAAATTTTTTATGCTCTGTTCAGGTACCCAGCGACCGCCCGAGCATTGACCTAAGAGTGGCAGTAATGGGCTATGCGGATGCTGGCAAGTCCAGTTTATTAGGAGTTTTGACTCAAGGAGAATATGATGATGGGCGAGGACGAGCGCGACTGAATATGTTTCGCCATCTTCACGAGGTTCAATCTGGGAGAACGTCATCAATCACCCATGAAATTCTTGGATTCGATTCACAGGTAAATACAATCAGCTCAATGTTTTCATAGTGTGCTTGCTGTGGCTAAGATGTAATCATGGAAAAATAATATCATACTTTTAGATTAATTTTTAGTGTGATTGGCAATTTTAGCCAGCTGTTTTCAAATTAAAATCGTTGTAGGTCAATTTTCCTTATATTTGTCAGTTGTGATGAAATGTTGAATTTTAATATGTTTCAGGGACGACCTATAAATTACCAAGAGGGGAGCCCGGAAACGATATGTGAGCTATCAACGAAACTAGTCACTCTGATTGATTTAGCTGGCCACCAGAAGTACATGAGGACGACGTTGCGGGGCATTCAAGGCTACTCCCCGCACTACATTATGTTCTTGATCAGCAGTGCCAGTGGTCTCACCAAATCAGCTCAAGAACATTTAACATTTGCCATGGCCATGCAGGTCAGCAGCATGCTCCACCCAGTTGCCACCTGTGTTGTCCTTTGAGTGGACTTTAAATTGCTATTTCTGTGTTTTAGATACCGATGGTGATAGTGATTAGCAAAATTGATCTGACGACGTGGTCTAAGCTGGAAAGTATGGTTTTGGAGCTAGAGGAGTTTTTGGCCATTAACGATTGCAAGCGCTCGGCGATCAGAATAAATTGCGAAGATGATGTCATTTCGACGGTAGCAGAGCAGCCCAATGATTTAGATATCCCCATTTTGTGTCTTTCTAGTGTCACCGGTGAAGGATTACCACTCCTACATAAACTTCTGCACTTACTCCCGCCAGGACTAAGTGCTAAAGAGAGAGAACGTCTTGAACAAGTAAGCATCCTAATCATGTCCATGTCTTACCGTCTCATTCTCATTATCTGTTCATACTGTGATGTCGAATGGCACGAAAAACATGAACTTAGTGTATTTCTTGAGGAACAAGTTAGGATTAAAGCGATTTGGGTGATTCGGATTTAAGTGAGTTGGCTTGTAAGGGGACATTGTTCTAAGCTCAAGAAACCGAATTTGGTAATTGTATTTATTATATTTTATGCTTTTATGACTATTCACTTCCAGGAATCTCCAGAATTTCAAATTGATGAAACCTTTCGAATACCGCAAGTGGGCACTATTCTTGGAGGCTTATTGACTCAAGGCGTAGCCAAAGAAGGAACTTCTTTGTTGTTGGGTATGTTGTCTAAATCGAGTATATGCCATTTACAGATATTAGTCTGCACGGGAGCTAGTTTGTGTGCGGGAGAAACTAATTGCATGCATTGTGTACAATATTATAGGGCCCATGGATGACGGTACCTTTCAGCCAGTGACAGTCACCTCCATTCGACGACACAAAATCCCTTGCTGTTCAGTCAAAGCTAGTCAGAGTGCTTCAATTGGTTTGAACGTCCAGGTGGCAGGTTTAAGGGAAGGCATGGTTCTCGTTGCGCCAGAGATCTCACCGAAATCTTTCATGTATTTCCAGGTGAGTTAGGGGCTAACTACTATTGCGTTATATGCTCTTAGATTTTACCTGGCGGTGATTATTAGTTTAATTATTAAACTGAATAAGTAATGACATTTATGTCACTATTATTAAATTTGCTGGAACACGGAAATGAAAACAAAAAATTACCATAGGCACTACTGTGTTGGAGTTTGACAATTGAGAAATGTGCTAATGGTTACATTTGCGTTTAAATGACAACGTAAGTTAATTAATTAGCATTAACTGATTTTGTTACTGTTCCACAGGCTACAGTTCATTTATTGTACCATGCAACGACCATAGCTAAAGGCTTTCAGACAACTGTTCATATTGGAAATGTACGCCAAACTGCGGTGATGGAAGAGATTCTGCCAGCATCGCGAATTTCGACGAATGAGCATGCATCCGTAATATTTCGATTCATTCGACATCCAGAATATATCAAGGTGGGAGCCCGACTCCTGTTCCGCGAAGGAAGTACGAAAGGATTTGGAACTGTTACGCGAGTTTATTCGAAGAGACCTGAAAAACTGTAAATTTTTTTGAAGGCTGACAGAATTCGGACAAAAATCGACGAAGCTGGCGAATAGTTCTAACTTCGTCCACTTTTTCTAGGATTCAAGAGAAAAATAAAATATTAATCGTGAGAAATAATAATCGTGAACAATTACGTCGGGATGGACTTTCTGGTGTCGTTGAGAGTTGAGACTCTGGAGGAGTGGACAGAAAGGGACTGCTGTGGGAGGTTTGGTTTAGCTGACGTCTTCGAACAAACCCATAATCTGAAGTATAGTTGTGTGTTGCTTGTGAACTGCACGCAAATGTCCAGAGTCAGTTTCAGTGCCCCTCGTCGTCATCAAAGATTCACTCCTGCAAAACGGCACAAACCATGTGGTTGTGCTGACATTTTTTAAACGCTGCAATTAACTCAGAAAATTGTGAACGTATTTAATTTTTGCAATAGTCTCCTACAAAATAGTTTTCTCAGCCTAGTAAATATTTAGAATATTGAATGCAGTCTTTCATCAAATGGTGTACAATACTCACAACTGTAAAATGTTAGTTAAAGTAGGACTTCGCATTTTTATTTACTCTTAAGTATTAGCTGTTTGACGAATATTACGATTCATCTGCCACTTTTACGCCATTGTGATTTGGTTTTCTTATTTAGCTGTTCTTTCTGGATCGTTATTATTAAGCTCTTATTTCAACACTTTCGTTTCATTCGTATGATTTTTATATCACAGGGCAAAAGTACTTTTGACGGGCAAAGTTTTAGTGTTATGAGATTTGTCAATTATGGATTAACAAATAAGAAATATGGCCGCTAATCTGCTTTGTTTTTAAAAATTTACAATCGACTAATTATTTTAATTTAATATAATCGCTTCTATTCAGCAATTAATGGGTAATTTGGTGCAAGTAATAACCGTTTTTAGGTGATAGTAGGAAATAATAGTTTTCATTGCCCCACAGTAAATTCTAACTATTTGCTCTACTAACAAGGGTGGCGTTGAATTAGTAGTTCTCTTTTAGGTAATTTTAGTATGTCTATTGTAATACGTCTCGAATAAAATGGGTTTCTTATGAGACATGTCAAAGATAAATTCCAAACCAAAATTGTAGCCGGCCATTAACTAATTAACTAGCGAACTAAATTTTTACAATGATTAAGTGACATATTAGTATGTACATGTTTTTCAATGTTCGATTTCCACTATCTGAAGTCAAAGAACGTTAAGGCTAAGACTATGAACAGCAAATTCAAATATTTAATTGTCATTCATTGGAGACCTGTTGTTTTTAGGGTTACCAAATAATAGCTATGATTATGGTATATTAAATTTCAACTAAGTTTATTACTTAAGACTTGTGTTAATAAATGCAGACATTAACGACAAGACAACCAGTGCAGTAGAGCCGTAATCGTAAAGTGTCGAGGTAATACTGAGATGGAATCTCGCGCTGATTTTTAAATGCACGAGGAATGAGCAGATCATTTAACAGATAGGATATTATCAATATATACCGGTATAAGTATGTATTTATTTGGCTCGATATTCCCCTCTGGGGTTTTTGAGGGGCGCTGTCGATGTCGCAAGGCACTGCTGTATACTTAAATTAGTTTTGTTTGCTGATCTCGTATGCCATTTGACGGTACAAATGGCAGTAAATAGGAAAACAAATATTTTTTGTTGCCTCATTATTCTCATCGTCATCATTTCTTGGCTACAACTTCAAAGTTCAAAAGAGACAGACACCTGTGAACGTCGGCATCTCATTTC
Organism: Tomocerus nigrus; assembly: GCA_019776505.1. NCBI lineage: Eukaryota > Metazoa > Arthropoda > Collembola > Entomobryomorpha > Tomoceridae > Tomocerus > Tomocerus nigrus. The sequence goes on from JABASI010003272.1 coordinate 7,900, forward strand.
ATAGTGTTGCATCAGTATTAGTCCAGTAGTTCTTCATGATGTCTCTCCCCAAAGCATGTTCATCAATCCCTCATCGTCATGATGTTATCGTTTAGTCACAGAGTTCTGAAAATAGCAACATGTGATTGTAAATTTGTTTAACTCACGTTAAATCCAAATTCATCGAAAGATGTATTTTAATCCGTCCATTGTTTTCCTGTCTTGGCTTTCTTGAGTGCAGGGCCAGTAGTTCTGTCGGCATGCATGCATTGACGAAAACAGTTGTAGCAGCTACAGTTCAGCCAGCAATGCTTGTCCGACATTATATCCACATCTATTCTGCTATAATTCCGGATTCGTCAACGTCCTCGTTCTCGCAAGAGAGCTTGGACTTTCATATCTGTCATCATCTCCTAATCCCATTCTTGGCTACAGGTTTAAATGTGACTTCTCCCGTATCAGAATATTTCTTTGGGATTTATATTAGATATCCGCTAAGATAACTCAACCTTTCGTCATTGTAATGTATGTCTGAATTGTGGCCTCGTTAAAAATTATACGCACTGTATTCTTAATGACTCAGTCCGAATGTAGGATATTATATAATATTGATATAATGTCATAGGGTATATACGTATCGTATCGTAGGACGTTGTAGGATAAATTAAGTAATATGAGGAATAAATTAAATTGATTTTTATTCAGGTTGGGAAATCCTTCTTAGATCATTGCCACGTTCCAATAGTCTCGTATTTACATTTCCAGATCATTTAGTTAGTCTCCTTCATTAGAACCTTATGAATATGAATGTTTAGCTAGGCACCCTGATATCGGAATGTCTGTCGCAGAATAATGTCATTGAAGTAAACTTTGTTGTACAGTAAAGAAAAAATCCGTAGCTGATTTTAGTAGTGTAAGTATCAAACGATCAAATTAATTCCCTGCAGAGTTAACAATGGATCTAGGACTTTCTATGAATTCTGTTGTAAAATTTCATGTGTGTTTTATTATTTTATGACTTGCGCTGTATTTTGTTCGTGAATTCAAGTATTGATTCAGGTTAGCTGCAGTTTTTCCAGTTAAGTAATGTGATAAAATATTTCGTGAAGCCAGCAAAGCAGAGGGGAATTGCGGTTAGTAATGAATTTGCAAAAAGTATGAGATGAAGTTTACTTGAATTATAAATGCTAATAAACTAATAAATACGCAATAAATAAACATGTACTACTACTATGCGTTTACTATGAATGTACTAACTAGGTACAGCATACAATGCTACCTACCAAAAATGATTGTGTAATCATGTTAGTTTTTATTGATTACTATGTGAGCGTATCCTGTTATGGCTAAAAATCATTAAAAAAAGTATTGTACAGTAGAGCTTCTGCGAAAGTTGTGTGAATATTTTATGAAAATGACAGATATTAATGTATCCAAAGGACGTTTGAGTGATATTTAATATTCGGTGACTTAACCTAATTAATTCATTTTTAAATCTTGTTAAAATTGCAGTGTGTGCGATTATTCGTGTGTGACGTATAGTTTAGTGTAGTTTAATTAAAGTAAAGTGTAGTATTTATCTCAATCTACGCAAGCCTAAGTGAGTGTAGTTGAGTCGGAACCCAATATAAATACATTTACTATTTATTGTGTGAAACTGAGTGTACCTATGTAATGTTAAAGTTAGAATTATATAAGATTAGAGTTAGAGGTAGAGTATGGACACAAAGAGTAGATAATAATAGTGTCTCTATTATCGGTAGAGGCATATCATACTACCTGCCTACCATCATATATATCATACTTGCAATAATCTAGTAAAATCCAGTCAAGTTCACCAATAAAACTTTCACAAAAACTAATTTTCTCTCAATTACTGCATTCAATAACTAAAACTGCACACGGTCCATGTAGCTATAAATCATTAAAGCCTTGGCATATGACAACGACTACATTTTGCAAACTTTTATTTTATGAGCATTGTATTGTAAGTGTATTGCGTAGAAGTTCATGATGTAATTATGTAATCATTAGAAGAAATGATGCTGCCAATAGAACACAGACTCTTATTAATGATCAGTGACGCTCAAAACCTCAGGTGTATGCCAGTTATGAGTTAGGAACAGCAGTCAAATCTACGGGCTTTTCCCTCACGCTTAGTTGAGCTTCGTACATATTTGCTTATTAATTACAGTTGGAATTGGACGCTTTGAGACCGAATGCAAAAAAGATAACACCTACATATACGCAATAAGACCTACACCAATAACATAACATCTACCAATAACATCTTACCGCACTAAATCGAACATTCAAAATTGAAGTACCTAGGTACTTTAGTGAATCTGCGCAAGCAATTACTTTACTAAAGTTATTCCTTTGCGACCAGGAATCAAAGAAAAGTAATTCAAGTCGTTGTATAGCATTAATAAAAATAAAATAAATGGCACTTTATACTATACTTTACTTAATTATTTAGCGAATTATTATACTTTTATTGTACAATTGAATTAATTGAAGCCAGGTTAGGTTAAAATTAATATTTGCATTTTAATAGTTCAACTACTTCGAATAGGTTTTCTGGATTAAGTCTTATTGTTGTAGGCGTAGGCGTAGCGTACGGGCGTACTGTAGGTTGTTGTGTAACTGAGAAAAGACCGACAGGTGTAACGGTGTAAGACCTACAACTACCCACAATAACACCGACACAAAAGACGAAGGCGTAGCGTAGGTCTTCCTTATGTAAGACAGTTATTTATAGCCTAGTACTCTTCATTCAGTCAACAGAAAGAAGCTAAATGTTCTTTAGGTTAGTTTAGTATGAGATTCTCATACTTTGACGCTATTCGCCCCGCAGCGGTGGTCACTTTGTCTTTTCCCAACTTCCAAAGCCACATTTTCATTCTCCGTTTTCGAATTCATCTCAACATCAAAATCATTTTAAGCAAATGGAATTGAAAATACTGAGCACCGGCTGCCGTCTGGTGTGGTGTTTTGCTGGGCAGGTCGTAAATCGAATTCCAGTGAATGATCGAATTCTAACAAGTCCAACATGCCAATAAACTAGGAATAGAGCTATGAAAGTGCATAATAATAAGTAAAAAATTTGCACAGCTAGTCCATGCATAAATTGATTTTCCTGCCAAATGCATGTTGCTTCTCTTTTAAACAGGCGAGGAATGGAATAAATAAAGAGGAATGAACTTTGAACCGAAAATATTGATTATCGGTATCAAAAGTAATGTTGGTGTGTGCGGAGCCTAATATTGAAGTGTAATTTTGAAATTTTCGGATGAGTGACTTATCTGCTGATGTCACTTCCATCAGAATGAGTAAAATGTGATTGGTGCCGGCGGAGTAAGAATGAGCGTATAGCAAAGACGGCATGTCATAATGTCATTATTTCAATCGCGCTTACGGTGCAGGCAGGCAGGCAGGGCCGATAAGAATCCTTTGACTGCTCACTTTTGCATAATCTGGCGAAAGGTTTTGTGTGGGTAGCTCGTAGCTGGCTGTAGATAGTCGGGCGAATTTTGTTCTTGAGATAATTGGCTGTTCCGTCCGTTCTTATCTCACGCTACAGTACATGGCATACATAATGAATTGGTGAGAGCGATAGGGAGTTATACAAGCCAAGATTAGCCTTACATAACAATAATAAATGGAGAATGAAGGATGCTGAAAAAGCTAATAATGGATGAGTTGGTGTACAATGCAATGGCTGGGCAAGTTCAGCCGAGCTAAGCTCCCTAACATTACGTTACGTAAGCAAAGGCACATTCACATAATCATCGATATTCGCTACGTGCCTGCCAGCCCGACTTTGCTGTACATTTCTGTTACCTATCGCTGCTACTCTTGTATAACCTGGCATAGCTATGAGCTATGGCTCCACCAACTCACCCCTACAGCGTGCAGGCAAAACTACTACCCATTTCTCTTCATGCACACAGATTACTACATTGCATTACTACAGTTGATACACATAATACAGGCACGTGTATCAATCAACAATTTCTTCTATTTTGTGGCCAGCGAAGCGTCCAATCTCATTTTGTGTTTTAATGTAGGGCCGTATACAACTGAGCAAATATACCGTATACACTTCCAAGGCGACGGTAGTACATGCCACAAGGCTACTTAAAATTTCTTTCCATACTCCTTTCCTACCGACTTCATTAAGCATTGCAAGATTTGCAACTCTCAGTCAACGTTTTAAAAGGCTAAAGGACGGTGCTCAATTTTCAGTGCGCAGTCTGTCTGCACTCTCTGCACAGATGTACGAACACGAAGACATAATTTTGTCTCATCGCTAGTATTGCTGTTGCTGCTGTTGTCTCCTAATCAGTGAGATTCGATTATCTACAATATCCGATCCCTGAACCCGGAGCAACAGACATAGCTGTTACAATTGCAATGATCTTGGATTAATTAATTGTGAATTAATTACTAAAGTAGATAGGTATATGTATATGCATGTTATAAAGGCGATGGCACCAGTGTTTGACCAGCCACTGGCTAATGGATAAAATGGTAGTGGCCAAAATGGCCTTTTAGCCGGCTGAAAGCTATTGCTACTTTCAAAATTATTTACATTGTTTTTGGTCACTGACCAATTTCGTCGGCTAAAACTGGTGGCAGAAATCTTCAAAAGCCCGCTAATGTGACAGGTGCATGAATGGCACATGGGGACACGAGTCATGACATGAGTAGGTGAAATGAAGTGGGTGGTATGGGCCCAAGTATTATCTACACACTGTAGGCTAGCTAGCCAATTGTAGTCGTACTCTCGTACTCGTACGGCGTACTCCACTGACTGGAAAAACAGCTTATATAAGTTCGGTCACTGTTATGCATGCCGTGGATGTGAGGATGATGATGATGGAATTGTTCGGGAGAAATGCATATAGCCACTAGCCACTGCGTATTAGTGCAAGTTCAAGCTTGTGTAACACAACGTCTTTGTTGCTGCTTACATAAAAGCATCCTTTACGTAAGTATTAGTATTATGGCTGATATGGCTCAACCGAGGGCTATGCATTAGTCTCACATTTTCCTCCTCTGCCTGTCTTGCATTGCATCACCAGTAGCGACTAGCGAGGCAGGTCGTTACATAACAAAGCTATCTCGCCTTATTTGTTGTTATGAAAGAGCAATAATAATATGAGCAACGTAGCACTATATAACTAACACTCTTCTATAACGCACTTACATAAGCGGTGGAAATTATATATGCATATCAGCCTTGCTGTTCCACTAATTACATAGCTTGCTCTGCAGGGTCATGCCCTACCCTTTCCCATATTTTATAACTTACAAGTTTTAATTGTCCCCTGAAAGACAATTACGAGCATCTGAGTTCCTGCAAGGGCCCTCACTAAAATCCTATTCCTTAAGACATTCATCTCCTTTTGACAGATTTGCATGTTTCGCCAGGAAATTAGCGAAAAGAAAATTGTCGAAAGCATGCATGTCGACACCTTAGATGGAACCCTTACTCTAACTCGATAGCTGCTAGAAAGGACTACTTTCAAATTAATAATTAATATTTTTGAAATGTAATTATTCATGGCAATAATTAGGATCCTAGATTTATAGTCATAACAAACAGCCCCTAGCGTCCAACATAACGGATAAGCGAGCGATAGGTACTTTAATTATTTCCATCCTACAAACTGCAAGCAATTACTAGTTCTTTACTACTAAAACTTAGCTAACTAATTAACTATAATTATCGTGAAGTAGCATGTTCTAAAGTCTAAAGCGTCCTATCCGAAATTCAATATCCACTTGAACTCATCATCTCTGTGCAGGGCAGCGGCAGGAGGCAGGTACTACCATATCAGGCCAACTTCATTCAATTCATCTGGCCATGAAGTTAATTCTGGAAACTAACCTCACGTAAAATGGGCTGGAATTAGAAATTGATAGCAGGCGCACGCACAGTTGTAATCAGCCTAGGCAGGCAGGGTGCTATAGGACTCTATCTACCACTAGTAATGACGAGACGACTATGCTGTCAACAACATTAGCCTAGAAAGCTTAATTTGAAATGAAATTATAGTAAAATTGCAGCTCTTGCTACTGGAGAGCAAAAGTCATTGCATTCGAGAGAGAGAGAGAGAGAGAGAGATTGTAATTACATAGCACGAGTCTAATAATAAGTCTATTTCTATTCACTATGCTCTGCAAGTGTGCCCAGTCCGGACATATGAAATGATTATGATATTATTATTATCTATCAATCCTATCTATAGGTATGCATGGTCCATGGTATCAGTATCACAGTATCAGTGTATCAGAGTGAAACTTGAGTCAGAAGATGAGTGGCTCTGCCGGAGGCAACTCGGTAATCTAATGGGTGTTATGTTATGATGAATGTTGTGTGTGAGGAGTTGAGGAAGGATAAGGCAAGGCAAGGAATGGATTAGAGCTGGACAGTCAGAGCAGAGTCAGAGCAGAGTTGGTCCGTCGAGGAGATCCCTCGGTCTGAAATTCAAAGTCGCTCGAACACTCGCACACTCGCACGTCATCGAACAAACTGTTTTGTTTGTTGCATTCTCACTCTTGCGTTCAGCAAGGAAGGACGTCGTCAGAGTTGAATGGAATGTCCTTCTCCCTTCAACCTCTTCTGCCTCGGTGCAACTGCGAAATTCTGATCAGTTGATACTTGGACTAACTACACTAATCGCAATAATCACTCTCTATCTCCTTTCAAGAATGTGACCTTATAGTAGCCCCTTCCCTTTCATCATTATTAATCATTATTTACAATATTCTTCTGTCTGATTTTATTTGTCCTGTGCCAATCATAACAAGTAAACACGTAAAAATAATACGAACGACTAATTAAAAATTCCCATAACAAATCAGTCTGAGTAAAAAGTTAATAGTAAATACTAGAAAATTTTGCCCGAAATTACTGGATACTGCATTCAAGCAATAAAACCCTCACCTTAATTAAGTTTCGCACATGGATACCGCTGGTCTTTGAGACAGGTACTTAAATTCTGTTCATTTTTTTCCAATATTATGTCGTTTACCCTTTTTACATATTAATCAGTAGTGAGTTTAGCGTTAACGGGTTTAGTGAATGGATGCAATAATAGTTGCAGCGAATTTTAACTTCCAAAAAACATTGTGTAATTATTACAAAATGCTTTTACTTTAGTAAGAGCAGCATAATTTCGTTTTACACAAATTATGCATAGATGACAGAGGTTGTAACAGGTAAAAACACAACATTGTGCAGTGATAGGGTTAAGTACAAAATTATTATTAAGTTTTATGTAGCCACGGGTGGCTAAATCATAGCCAGTGGTGGCTACATTTTGTTTTATCCGGTGCGGCCTATGTGTCTTCCACTGTTAATTAAAACGTGTTTTCTCTCACTGTAGGCATTTAAATTTAGTATTTTTGTTTTGATATTCAACCTAATTTCACTTAGTCCCATTTAATAGCACAGTCTAAATTCTCTAAATTCTTTTTCTTTCCAAGCTGTGCTATTTTTGGATTTGAAGTTTTACAGTGACTTTTTTTGTCTTCTGCGTTGCGTAAAATTAATTATTTCGGGGAATTAATCAGGGGTGTGAAGTAAACTCCAAACCGAAACCGAGAAACCGACAAAAAAGTGGATATGGAAAATTACGAAATACCCTGTACTTTTTAAAAAAGTCGGTATAATAAAACCCAAATTCCAAGTTACCCAACGTCCCAGCTGTAGACAACAGCTTGCAGTTATCACGCTACCGAAGTGGCATTTTCAAACAAAGTTCTAATCGTCGAGGAAATAGTAAATACAAAAACCTATACTTAATCAAAAATAGTTAATATATGTTCGACTATTCTGTACGATTTGTTTAGCTCTTTTTTAATCTACTCATTTTATTTCAGATCTGGACTGCGCCACAAATACCAGCAGGGAAGTCGTAATTATGTAAATAAGTGTCCACCGACAACGAATGATTACAGCCTTATTTATGAGTTCTCACTGCCAGAATCCCACTGCGCTGGTTAACGCACCGTCTGTTGTTATCGGTGGTAGGCGATTCCAATTATCGGACACCACTGCAATACAAAATACAACAAAAGTTCAACTTGGAAGCCTGTCGCTTCAACGTAAAACCAATTACCTGACTACATAGTGTTGGCTTATAATTTAAATGTAGGAAGAAACATTTTTTTGAAATAAAAATCTCCCTATTTTCACTCGTTCACCAGTTAGTAGTACACTTTTTGTTATGTTGTAAAGTTTAGTGCTACATACCATGTAGCTTCACACAAAATGGAAATGACCATGCTGTATGTCGGATCAAAATTCACGATTAAACTAACTTATCGCTGTAGGGTTGTTTCCACATTTATTTAGTGTAGTGTAATATAGTTTCGTAATGGGCAGAATTGGTTTTCATCAACTTGAGCTAATTAGCTGAATCTAACTGATAACTATAGGGCTCACTTTCGGCTAACGTGCATAGACACTTTACAGCAACACGACACTTTAACAACTTTCGGCACCGAGACTGAGGCGGTTGTGGGAATGTGCCCATTTGAAGAATTTATCAATGCGATTCTTGAAATTATTTGAGGCTGGGGGCACAAAAGTGGATTCACTATTTTGTTCGACACTAGATATTTTTTATACTTTATATTATTTTTTATACTTTATATTTTTTTATTATGCCTTCCAATTTTGAATAGTACAGGGTGTTCCTAAAAGAGCAGGGTCCTATTTGTTGAAATACCTTTTGAAAGGTTTAATTCATTAGAAAAAGGTGTTTATATTGATAGGGAGTAAATGTATTAGTTCGAACTTGTCATACATCTACACTACACGTCAGTTTTTACTCTCTGCGTAGATAAACTCAAACCTGCAAAATTGTTGTCTTCTACTAAAACCCTTTCTTTTATATTTTTCCACTTTTTTCATTTATTTCAAATAAATTTTTCTTTATTTATTTTAATTCCTAATTTTATATTTATTTTAATTCCTAATTTATATTTATTTTAATTCCTAAATTTATATTTATTTTAATGACTAAATTTTAAACTCAGATTGTTGACATTTTTGAAGTGATGCCATGTCTATCTTATTCAAAATCCCTTTTT
>JABASI010003273.1:0-16983 GCA_019776505.1 Tomocerus nigrus
AAATAGGATCATCGCTTTGGTACGTCCATAATGCATCAATGACTTTATATAATCTTTCCAGAATTGGAGGACGGCCACCTGATCGGTTTTAAAAAAGTTGAATAGTGTTGGCATGATTTAAGATATACATATATGAATAAGTCGCACAAGTTTATATGTTAAAATATTTACCTCTTGATATCCACTCAGCTTGACACCACAGAATAGTAGCCCACCATTCACAATAGGGATCCCCATGTCGTTTCCCACAGTCATTCAGATGTAACACATTGCCATTAAATCTGCTTCTTACAGTACCGACATTATCTTTATTGTCCAACCCATCGTTATTTAGAGATTTTTCATATCGTACTGCAGAAAGCGCAGCTCTGAAAAATTGTATAGCGCCGTCCCCACAATGAAATAGCTGGGAAATACCTCTAGTCATCATTTCATATTTGAACTTATTCATCAGCTTAGATAGAGGATCGGATGCATCAATTGCAGTGGTTTGTATGTTTAGTGGTACTGTAATTGGGGTTTTCAAATTGTTCTTCAAAAATGTAAGTCCCACAAATGGAGAAAGCAGTGGATGACAGTCAGATTTGTTCGCTGGTTTGAATGACTTCAATTTGAAGAGTATAAACCTCAGAACCAGTTTTGATTTTGTAAGAATGCAAGCTGACAGCAATATTTCTTGACCCTAATACAAAAATCCACGTCAAATTATTAATCAATGAGCTTCAAAAGGGCATACGATTGTTTTGTTATATTTTATTTACTACTTACTACTTTAGAATTGGATTTCAAGCCGAATTGTAGCCCCTTAATGCCACAATAGTATTTAACTTCCACTAGCAAATCTTCCGTTAACTTCGATCCATTTTCACTTACGTGAAAAATTTTTCCAATTTCAACATAGCATCTTCCAAGAACATCTACAATCCTAAGGTCATAACTTCGTTTGCCTCTAAACAGAATCCATGGAACTTTCATCAACTCCCACGTTGATCGTATTTTCAAAGCTAGCTTCGATGATGGTATACGATGGCCAAACGATTTTGAAATTATTTCTTCCAACTTTGTCTTTCTGTCATCAATACATTTTGTCTTCAATGCAGCCTTTAAATCGTCTTCCAAATCAGAAACCAACTTTTTGTCGTTTTGAAATTTTTTCGAAAACTTGGACGATTTTCCAAAAATTTTTCCGGAAACGAAGCAGATAGACAGAAAGATGAACAAATTTATGAGGAGGGCAACTATCTTGGGAGCCCATGAATTATCTAGGGCATTGGAAGGAAATTCAGATGACATATCTCCAACTGACCGCTCTACTCTGCTCCTATGATGGTCATCCACAACTTGTTGTTCTTGCCCATTATTTACGTGCGAGATGGGATTGATAAGGAAAAGTCCAGCTGCAATCGCGAAAAGAGCCAACGGGCTTGCACTTTGCTTCTTATTTCCCAAGACCTGCTCTTGGTCACCATCTGGACTGTCTGGATTAGAAATCGGGCTACAGGGCAGAGAGCTGCTGTCAGATTCGCTCGACGATGTAGGAGGTGGAGTGTTGCTTAACAATTCCCTTAAATCGGTAGGAACGACAGTATTATTTTCATATCCACAATTTACGCACTTCTTCAAAGAATTTAAGTTGGTTTTCAGACATTTGTTTTCCTTTTCTAGCCTCGAATTATTTGCTTGAAGGAATTTTATACTGTCGATACTAGACTTAAGTACTGCAGCTTTGTGCACTTTTTCATTCGGTTCATTTGATGGCTGAAACACTAAATTTTTGAGTTCAATAATTTTGTCATTAATTGAGGATCTGTAGCGTCGTTCTATTGCATTATGACTGGAACGGCGATTGGCTTCCTTCTTCCCCTTTTTAGGTTCTTTTTCTGTATTGGATTTCGGCATAGTTGTAATACGTTTAACAGGCAGCTTTTCTTTATTTTCGACCACGGCTAATTGAAGTTGAGGTAACAGTACGGCAGTGTTATACAGTTGGGGTGCTAAAGGATAAGTGAAACTGAAAAGTTGCCCTTGTCCTGCAAAAAATGTACAGATAAAATACTTGAGTGTTTTTTCTCAGAAACAGTCTCTTGACATAGTCAAATTGCGAATCTTGCGATTGCAAAAAATTGTTACCAATCAGTCAGAAACATTTGTCTATTTAAGCTGGTAAATAGTAATAATCATAATAGTATATGGTAGGGTAAAAACTAGCCACTAGCCACACATGGCCTTGCTGACAGCCACTGGTGGTGGGTAGTGGCTGGCTAAATTCTACGCTTAACGGCACACTTGCAACTTCGTGGTTCGGAGTACCGAACCGAACCCAAAACGGCACGGTTCGAAAAACATTTTGAGAGGCAGTGGTTCCGTTCGGTTCGGTCAAAGCATTTGGAAGGAAGGCATTGTTTCGGTTCGGTTCGAGAACCATGAAGTTGAAAATAAAAATCTAAAACCGTTCATGAGTTACAGCGCGAACGGACGGCCGGACAGACAGACAGACAGACAGACAGACAGACAGACAGACTGCACATTCCCATAAAGTAGCTACCGCTACTTAATAAATGCAAATTGTGCATGTGCATGTATACTAGCAACGTCGTGGTTCGGAAAAGTGCCGAACCGAACTCAAATAAATAGAAGCGGTTTGGTTCGCACAACATTTTTGGGTGCACTGGTTTGGTTTGGGTTCGTTTCGCGAAGTTGTAAAAGTGCTGGACGGCGGTTCCTCGAAAAATACGGGACGGCTGGACCCTGGACCATAGGTCCCGGCAAGGAAAGTACACCTACCTTACTAACTTTTCGGGAAGGAAGGAAGGTACCTTCCCGGAAAGCAAAAAATCGGGAAGCAAATAAAAATCCGGAAAGAAATAAAAATCCGAAAAGAAATAAAAATCCGGAAAGAAATAAAAATTCGGAAAGAAATAAAAATCTGGAAAGAAATAAAAATCCGAAAAGAAATAAAAATTTGGAAAGAAATAAAGATTCTTCCCGGTCCCGGGAAGAAAACATTTTTCCAGGTCCTGCTTGAGAAATTTTTTAACATAGCAGAGTGGTTTTAGTGTTGCAACGGCTACTTCTGACGATTAAAAAAGTTTGTATGAAAGTATGGAGTTTCGTTCATTTACACCCTGTGTATATGACTTTAGTTCACCAGGGTGAACTATTGTTTCAAAAATCTTTTATTTCGAAAATGAAATACAAAGACTGTAAATTACTGGCAAATTTGGCTTTCGGGACCATATTTTTGCGAAAATTCAATAGGAGAATCCCTGAGGGGGGATGTGAATTATATAGAGGGAGGGGTGGACCAATTCGAGTTATACAGTATTATATTCTGATCCGAATTTTAGCTCCTTACTCCATATACAGGGATACCTATAGAATTTTATTTACGCGTGTGCACATAAATATGCCATAATATGGATAGAATGGATAAGACCAAGCCATGCAATCGGATATGGAAAGACTGCTACATCATAACATAATAATATTATTATGATTGTTTTTTAGCCAGTCATTATGACTTTTACCAGCTTAAATCAACTATGTTTCTGATTGCAAATATTTTATAAGTATGCAACGACATACCTTGTTGATTTTGAGGCAATTGCAAATTAGGCAGAATGTTTTGCCCTTGTGCAGGCGCTAAAGCCACTTGTGTTACCATTTTGGAGGTATTTGTTGTACTGCTTCCAAAATTAGGAGCGGTATTGATAAACTGGGATTGTTGAGTGGTCAGATTTATACTTGATGTAGTATTTTGTAGAAAGTTTATGTTCGGTTTTAGGTCTGGAATAAATTCCTGGTTTATTTGGTGGGGTGGAGAAAGTCCATTTGAAGTAAGGTTTAAATTTTCATTCAAATTGGTTGTTATAAGAGTTGACGTTGAAGATTGATTATTTGATTGCTGAGTGAGATTTAGAAGCGTTGGTTCCAACTCTTTCCAGTCGACATCCATTCCCAAGATATCTAAGAATATTATTATTTTAAGTTTTATATAAAATATTGTCATTTAGATGATTTCCACCTATATACTATCAAGACTGTCAACTATACTAACATTAATACCCAAATGAAGCTAACAACCAACTAATGAACAATAATTTATTAAATGTGTCGAGTAAGTATATACGGAAGGAATTGTGGGTTACCATCAAGAAGGTCGATATCAGGAGCGAAATCATCCATCATCATAACCCCTGGATCGGGTAATAATATGTCACCCGTGACGGACATCTGCCCTGAAGTTTGCTGGTTGGTATTTCCTTGTAATAAACTCATGTTACTAGTTGTCGATGGCTGCACCTGGCCTTTTAATCTTTCATTAGTAAGTCAAGTATGTTGTCTATCGTTGATGGTCTGATCCGACCTTCAACCTTGCAAGGAGCAAGGTTTGCAAACCTCCGACTGTCGAGTGTCAACCTTCCGAATCTGTTGACGTCCAATAACATACCGGTAATATTGAATACTGAATATCAAATATTAAATTGTGAATAAAATATTTCATATAATTTAACCAAAGAGACAAGTAGACAGCCAATTTCCAGCACTTATGATTTATATGCTATGCTAATTGCTGTATATGAATCCAAAAAATTAACAACCCAGCTGACGTGAGAGTAAATGAAATGACGCTACCTACCAGTAAATTTCAAATGGCTTTTGGGTACAATTCGGTCTTTTTTCCAAAATAAGTTCTTAAACATCTACCAAAACTTCCGATGCGGAGAAGTTATTTTACATGAATGAAACTACATACGAAACTGCGGGAAATTCTATTGGCTAAAGCTTCTCGTATGATCATAACAATGTGACGTCACATTAGTCACACCACACACATACACACTCATATACACAGCGCACAGACACAGACCAGACCCAACAACGTACCAGAGCCCCCAGCCGCAGTATATTATACTGCGGCGGCGGCCGGCGGTTGATAAAACTAATCCTAAAAATCCTAATCCTAAAATCCTAATCCTAAGCTGCTAGCTGGTATGGTTCCACATTCTACAGGGTCCGGCAACCAAAACGATATAAAATGTATAAGATAGTCATTGTGGTATAAATGAGGAAAATAAGTTAAGGATAGTTAAGGAGGATAAGTTGTTCTCTGCAATCAATACATAAGTTAATTATGTAACATAACTACGTAAACATATACAATTATGTAGAGAGCTGCTTTATGTATGCAATATCAAATGATCAAAATGACATGTCTTCGGTTAAGTCACAGTGCAATGGGTTTTTTGAAGCCAACTTGAACGGAAAAGTTCCGTTCTCCTCTATGTTTCATTTCACGCTTGGTTCTGTGATGAAATGAGGCGTTTTTCTACTATTTCCTAGAAAGTACCCATTTAAAACGAGTGGCGTAGTCTACAATAACAGTCTTATACATGCACATATCGTTTTAGTTGCCGGACCCTGTATATTATGGAATTATAATAAAAGGGAGTTGTGTGTGATTGATGTATGATTTCTAGCATAGACTTAATAGCTCTTCCGCTCTTCCCCATTTCTAAAGTCGAGATATTTTTGAGCACCTCCAGGTGCTTATAATATAACCATCCCAGATCATTTAAAGATTAGATTCTCTTCTGAAAATCTGCTAGATGGGTGCGCAGAAAGGTACTAAGTTGGCGATATTATTCGTAGTAACCCGAGACTACCCTGCCCTGCCTGTTACCCTTGATTGATCCATGTATGGATAGCAATATGGATAGTAGATACTCGATACTCCTAGACCCCTAGTAGACACGTAACACGTATATGCAGCCTGTGGCATATTATGACCTTCCCCAGCTAAAATACAACTTTTCAGAAAAATATTTGATAAAAAATCTTTATTTATCTAATTTGTTTTATGTGGTAGGTCTTGAACCCGTCTATCGTATGGCACTGTCATTAGGTGCCCACATGCGTCCCTTCCCCAGAAATTGGTCGTATAAAGGGTGAAAACCAGTGTGAAGTTTCAGGGAATTCTACTATTTATTTATGCAAGCGCTCGCATGCCTTGGTTAATTCAACTTCTGCATTTATAAATAGTAGGATTCCCAGAAACGTCCATGAAACTTCACACTTGGTGAGGGGAAAATGAGAATTCCTTCTAGCCTCCGATGTCCAAAATATCAGGAATCTGAATGAACGTTAATAATTAGTGATTTGATTAGTGATAATGGTTTTATGAAAAAAATGCAAAGGAAAAACATCTACAATCTGATGCATAATATGCTGGCTGGCTTTGTTTTTTATCTGCCAAATAGAGAAGATTTTATAGCTCCGAACCGAATCAGAGACGAAGCAATAATATTCTTTCATACTTCTCGGGAAAAGTATTCCAGTTTTCCATCCCATCCATACCAATAATAAATAATATAATTTTATTATTAAGCAGCGGTAGCCGATTTATGTGAATGTTCAGTCAGTCTGTCTGTCTGTCCGTCGTCCGTTGCTGCTATATAATTCATAAACGGTTTGAGATATTCCATTCAAGTATATATTATATGTGTTCTTGGGGTTCCAGTGGAGAGCTGTATAAACATGGGGTCAATCGGATGACCCGTCGACCTTTTACAGGGTGTACTTTACATAAAATGTAAATCAAATGTAACATAAATCATCAAATGTAAAAGTCAAATGTAAATCAACTTTAAATCGAAGTGTAAAACAACATTTAAATCAAATGTATCACCACCCTGCTCCTCTAACCGCTGCTTTTATACATTCTTTTTTTACAAAGGTTTATTATTATTGTCTTTGGAGGTCAGAAACTCAGGGGCTGGGGCGGGGCTAGCTAGTGGGGCTGAAACGTTTTTGACAAAAAAGTAATAAGAACTTTTCGTTTCATAATATAATTTATTATTCCATAACGTGTTGCGGTTTTACATTACTAATTACTACATCATGCCAATGTTCTAACTTGGCGGCATATCGCCATAATCGTGTGTTTGTGTACTATAGCAAAGAGGGACTATTATTTACTATAACATAACCTATATAAATTATAGTTATAGTGCTTTCTTATATACCAGTAATATAGTAATACTTTATTATTACCCTTTATGCATTAGGTAGGTTCTTTTCTTTCTGTACTAAAAATGCACTACTATTCAAATTAATTTTAATTGAGCAAGAACAGAAACTCGGAAACAAAAGCCAAAACAGATAAGACGAAGAAACAGTTGACGTCTTGACGTTGTATACACATTTATAAAATTTGTAATAAAATAAAATATACACATCACTCACATTGTCAATTGCAATAAAAATGTTATAATGAATTAGTATGTAGGTAGTTTTAGTGGACCATCAACCATGGTTAAACCACACTGCATCTTGCATCATTGTTTGTTTTGTTCGATCAAAAATAGTGAATCTGAAGAAGAGTCAATTTGTTATTAGTCCGTTCCGTCATCCGTATAGTAGTAGTAAACCGTCCAGTAACATCACAATTATGTCTTAGGTAAGTCAAAATATACATTTACACACAATAGCTCGTTTTATGATTATTAGGCTAATTATTATTAAATTGTTAAACTGGTGACAGTCACAAGAGTACAGTTGAATTAAAGTGTACCTCACATCAGCAGCTGATTCAGCTGTGCAGGGGAATCTGTCGGGTTGGGAATTTGGGAATATGATGACGTTCAGGTTCAGCGTCATGTCATGTCAGCGTTCTATCTAACATCTGACATCTACTAACAACTAAGACTAAGAACACTGGACACAGTTGGTTGTTACAGTAGTAATAATAGCACTAATGAATTACTAACTAATAATCCATGGCACATAATAGACCCGTGGCATGGCTACGGCTCCCTGCTTACAAGACCAAAAACAACCTCGTAGTCCCAAAAATGTAGGCAGTAGGCGTTAAAACTTTTTTGCCAAAAAGTAAGTTTAAAAAATCGTATTGTTTCATTTAAGGGGCTAAATATTAAAGTATCATGCATAGAATAGAGGTTTCCTTATTATGTAACCGAATATCGTAAAATCCTCTATCCACCGAACCCTCAAGTATCAAGTTATTATTAGATACGTATGAAGACGTATTGACCGTTTTGCCTTGCCTCGCCCCTCCAGGTTTGTTCAGTTGAAGAGGTGATTAAGTGAACAGTGAAAAGTCCAAGGAGATCACGCATAGAGACTGTTCCGACTTCCGTCCGACAATGATCATTCCTCTGATCGCTTTTGGCTCCTCCAGGAGTTTTTGATCTACAAATACAATAAATATTGATATTGTTGGAAAAGCTGGGAATGTTTTTCCAAGAAAGTATGTGGAATATTACTAATTTTCGTTTCTGATTCGGAGGAGAGGAGATGTATCATATAAACAGTTTGTTTGATAAATTGAGCTGTATCTCCCATCATATATCAGAGATGAAAATTAGTAACAAATATTCCTCTATATACCTCTGTGGGGAAATATTCCAGCTTTCCACTGTCCACCAATATCAATATTATATTTGTAGATTAATATTATCATAATATTTCTGTCCTAACATGATATTGTGTTGAGGGTGTTATGTTATGGTGCTGTTTGTGTTTCTCCTATTGGGGAAAAACAAGTAAACCAAGACTACCTGTCCTTTCCTGTCTCATCATGTTGTCTTGTCTCGACTTATTTGTCCCGTGGCTTTTCCCATCCAAAAAGCCCCTTTTTTGGCACCCGTGTTGTACTAAATCGCCACCCTCGCTCGTGGAAACGCCTTGGGTTAGACTTGTTTTGGGATTGAGACTCTGCTTGCAATTGCAACCTATTTCGAAATTCAAAATTGTGTAGCATCTAACCCCTACATATATTGCCAGAAAAAAAGGCCCCCTTAAAAATTTAAGTTCAAATAATAATATTATAAGTGTTGAAGCATGATGATGATGGTGGTCGTATCCTGTGATAAATAAAAAATTTCGAATAGTACTTGAATTCGAATGATTAAATAAATTATTAACTCATTGACAATAATGAAGTCAAGTAAACTTTCCACTTCTGTAGGTTCCGATGCTGACCTAAGGACAACTGACTGGAGACTGACTAAAGGGTCGTCAATTTCAGCCAATTGCTAGGTATCTGGACATAGTAGTCGGGCTGAAAATACTAAACCACATTGACCTCTACAAAGTTCTGTTGTAGCCTCTACAAAGTCTCTGTCATCGTAAAGCAGACCGGAATCCTAACAAAGCTCAGCAGAAAACAATAATATCATTCTCTAAACTACAGCAGCTGACAACACTGCTGCGGGAGCAATAACTTTTGTGTGGTACTATAGTATATGAGATCGAATTCATATTCAAGATGGATAAATCATCGTCTTCTAGTTCACAGTAAGTATACTTTTGTCTGAATTCGGGAACAAATGACAAAGGTTTTATTTAAATTAAACATTATCAGATTCAGAGGTATAATAGTATGATTATAATATTGTAATTCTATGAGCATTATTTTCATTCATGATATTTTATTAATTTTCTGATTATATCCTCTATCCTCCTTTTGGAAAAAGAATGAAGAAGTTAAAACACAGGCAAGTGCACCAAGCCACCTCTACTTAAGGGACAATAATACTCATTTGTTAACAGTTACAACTCATTTGTCTCAATCAAAATCAATGTAATGTTTGGAATTGTCATTAGGAATAAATATTACTTTCTTCCTTTCTAAAAATTAAATAAATTTGATGCGTACGTATTACGTATGATGACTATATTTCCCTACTATAACTCAAATTGTCAAATTATAATATTTCTGGATAAGTTTTTGTGGTTTATTGATGCTTTATTTTAATTATTGACATTTATGGCGTATTTTCCAAGTACCTAGTAAAATCTGTTTATATTGAGGGCCTAATGAGTATGCGAGGCACATTAAATGCCAATTTGTGCTGTCGTTTTTTGGTGTAAATCATATAATAATTTTTATTTTATCCAGGTGTAGCTCTAAAAGCAGTATTTTTTCAAGCAATTCACTGAAAAAGTATTGTTCGACTTCCTTGGCTGACCTTCAAAAGTTGATGCTTACGCAGAGTTATATAGATAATAAGGTGAGTGTTATAAATTGTCGATTTTAATTAGGAAATTGAAATAGTCCAGCATTAATATCCATACTCATACTACATGTATAGTTAGTTACGTGTCAGATTAACTGTAAATACAGAGCTTTCTCCTTAAAGCTAGATGTAAAGCTTTTTCACTTTCATCCACCTTTCACTGGTGCTTTCACCGCTAACTAACGAGGACAAGACATTGCATCGTTTGCTAAAAGTAATTCGATGAAAGTTTCAAAGCGTACTGTGGGTTCCTCCTTTCGAGAGACTTCGACAAATCATTCTGTAATTGGATTAATTTTGAGATTGGTCAATTAGTGGAAATAGTTGGTCATTTCCATTGCAATTTTTGATTTAAATTTTTAATGTCAATGACCACTTAGAGTACCTAGTCCTTTTCCACTAATTGACCAATCCCAATATTCCCTTTATATTCTCACTTGTGTACTGGAAAACACAAGACTATTGTGGTGTACACAGTGTAGGTAGAACAGGTTTTACATTTTTGCGTGAATGCTGATAATGATATTTGTTCTAGGTATTAAATGCATCGGTATTTGAATGAATTTAGGTATTACATGGCCACAGAATGGACACTTTAGCAACTGACGCGGAAGGTGTTGTACAGAAGTTGACAAAAAGTTGGGATCTGCTCGCGGATCATTACCCTCACAAAGTGCAGGAAATAGATGCCACATTCGAAAAACTTCTTAGGTAAATCACTAAACAAACAATATCTTATTTATTATGTCATTAATTAGTATGAAATTATGATACAATGTAGATGTATAATTTCATGCCATGTCCATTATGTTTACTATGATGTAGATTGACAGCAAAGGCTGTATTCCATGGAAAATATACCAAAACCGTTTCTCCGAAAACAAAAATAAAGTTGAGAGAAAGTGTTAATACGTGTGGCTTCAAAATGGATGACTTACCTCATCATATGAGCTCATGCCTTACTTTTGGTCAAGTTATTGATGAACCATGGACAAAATTTGTGCGTACTCTGCGTTCATCTTTAACAAATGAAGGTCAGCTGTTCACGTATTTACTAGTTAGATATTTAATAACGTGTTTATTGTAGACATTTACTAATTATAGAACTACTCAATTCGAAACATTACTTAAACATGGTCCGAATATTTATAGAAATGGAGGGCATCTGGGAACATGAAGGATGGATACTCCTAGAAGAAAGGCTAGAAATACTGCTATTTACAAAAATGATTGATCATGCTGCCATAATACTAGAAGTTTGCATTATGAAAGGCCGTCAGTGGCATCACTCATGTCAAGGGGATTTAGTGGAACCAAGTCAAGCATTTGATCCATTTTATTTTTCCTTTGAAAAATTCGTTCAATATATGATTATCTACGTATTTTTATGGAATCGAAATCCAAATAAGTATAAGGTTAATCCACTTACTTGAGTTTATATTATAATGAACAGTTTTTTTAAACACAGTCAGGAGTCAGGAACTTTATGGTGTTATTTGCTTGATTGTAGTCATTTGAAACGTGGACGTCGCAAATGTTCCAGGAAGTTATAAAAGCGCTTTTATTAAAAGAAACCGAAAGAAAGGAGAGCTCGAATTTGTTTCCAAAACTGAAGGACTGGAAGAAGGCAAACAAAATAGCTGTGCCGTTTTTAGAAACTGCTATTTGGCATTTACTGAAACGTGAAGACTCCAATTTAAATACTCTTGAAGATCTGATAAACTTTTGGGTTGACAATGTCCCTAGTAATGAAGATCCTACAGAAATCCCTGTTATAACAGACATTTTGAATCGTATTACTGAAGTGTCGTCTAGTGCCTACATTTATTTATTGGGTGACGTCGTCAAAAAAAATAAGGTATAATTTATATTTTTCATAGAAAGAATACAAAATTCAAATAATGGCTATATACTATACCTGAGCTTTTAAATGAGTCGAAACTAAATAATTGTACCGTTTTGAAATGTAGTTTGGCTTGAAAGAGGAAATCGTGAAATCTAAGTTCGTCGAGATATACGTTCGAGCTATGTCAATCGACATGGAAAGAATAGAAGTTCAAAAAGCGATGAAAGAAGTTGATAAGGAAAAAATTATTAGTTTACAGAAAGAACTATCCAAGAACTTCGTTAAAATCGCAGATCTATTTCAATGTCACCTTGCTACGTCATTTCAGTTTCTATTAACAGCCCATTGTTTACACCCACAAGACGCTCTGTACCAACGTCTGTTTCCTGAGTCTACAAGTAATCTAGAGTCGGCAGAATATCAACCTTACATTCCAAAGTGCATAGATAGTCCTGAAACTTTACAGCTGCCGCCAACACTCTGTGAAGATTTAACCACAGTGATAAATACTCCAAGATGGAAGGCAATTTGTGGGTGGACGTCGAAGGAGGAACTTAAGCATTTATGTCGGGAATTAGTGAACACGGGAGGAGACTTATTAATCAAAGAGAAGGAGTTAGAGTACATTAATATAGATTATGATAAGTTCAAAAATTTAAAAGCCCCTGTTGATCCTGACGATGATGGCATTGAAAAGGGTTACGGTTATGGAGAAAAGAGAAAGCCAAGGAAGGTGGTCAAAATTACATCTTTAGACTCCGTTGTAGTTAAAAGAAAACCTGGAAGAAAGAAGAGAATCGTGGCAAATGGAGAAGGCTTAGAAAACAAAGTTATTAAAATTAATGCTGCTAAAAGAACTTTCATTAGAAAAATTGGAAATTCGTTGACAAGAACACTTAAGATGAAGAAAACGAAGGAAGTTCACAACAAATACGTTCCAAACAAGTCATCTAAAAATTTAAGGACAAAATTGTTTGCTATGAGGTATAATAGCATGTATAATAAGAGACGATTACTGGCAGCATATAACAATATCAGCAATAATTTTAAGCCTTCTCTTCCTAAGCGTTCTCCAAAAAAGAACCAACTCCCAAAATATCTTCCTAGGGGATATGAAATTCCTTCTGGAGTTGTGCCTTTTAATGTTTCTGATCCAAACAACCCAGTTGGAGTGACCAGGTCGCAAACTGCAAATTACTCTACCAAGCTGACTATATCTATAGCGGAGCGTAGAAGTGAGGAAGTTAACGCCATTAATGCAGAAACTCCCCCTGATTTTAAAATCTTTGATAAAATTTTTACTCCGAATGAAACGTGTAAGTTAAGTAGTTATCGCTATAAGAAATCCATTAATCCTGAAACGTCGAACGATAACCTTTTTATTAGTCGATCTGTACTTTTACCGCCTTTACAAAACGACGATGTAATGGATATGGAAGATAATTGGAAGAAGAATTTATCAGCAACAAATTTGAGACGAAAGAATTGCCTTCCTAGGGTCAACCTTGATCCTGAACCGTTGATTAATGTTAAACTTGTCAAGTTAGCCATAGAGGGCTTGGAGTTAATGTCCCTCATTCATCAATTCAGATTATTTCCTGAAACAAATACCCAAATTCCCCAATCTATCAATGCATATGAATCTAACGGAGAGAACGGACTGAGTAAAGCTGAAAGTGTTAGTAATTCGCAGTATTATCGCCCCGCTCCTAAAAGAGTTAAAATGAAAGAGCAAAGAAGATTGAAACGAGAAATGCTAGAAGACTGTCAAGAGAGGTTAAATAAGTTTGTAGAATCAAAGAGACAGGCGTTGCACGCTCTCATACAAGCGCCAGAAGTACCTGCATCACTGACTCCTACAAACGGTAAGAAAACATCAAACTTGTTATAATAATTATTATGTTATTGTATCCCATGTCTTCGTCGACGAATTTAATTGTATGTGAAAAGAGAAAGCTAGAGCCTTTTTATTTTTTGTTCCTTTTGCAATTCTAAATAAAACTTTCACCACTCTTGAATTGTATTATCTATCTTCAAAGAGCGCTTCATTTGGAGAAAAGGAAATTGCACAAGGAAGATATTGTACACCATTATACCTGGAAATCGCGTAATTTTGATTCTGACCCTGAGAGAAAGATTTAGTTTAGGTGCTCTAGGTAGGTAGATTACAAGGAATTAAAGAGGAAAAAGAAAAAGTGTTATTAATCGACGACGAGTTGATATCGCCCTAAATACTTCTGTAAAAATTGTCGTTAATACAACATTTCCTAAACTAAATGATTTTTTCAATGTTTTTGTTTTCTATCTAATAGATGCACCATGTTCTTCCCAATTAGTCGAGGAAAACATTTCACATGATCTCCAACTCCAGGCATCAGTTGTACTCCAGCAACCTGTGCCACACACCTTCAGTAATGTTGACAACATGGAAGTCACATATGTTACCAATAATTTAGAAAGTCAATCTGGAACGCCAGTTACAGATTCACCACTAGAAATTCCAATGGCTCCAACGTCACCTTCAACTAACTATGTTTTTCAACCAGTCTGTGATTCAACGTCGATAAATTGTACGCTGAGTTCTTCTCAAACCAGTAGCATTCACTCAAACCATTTAGATTCAAATTCTTTGAATGCCACATCACACCTTCAGTTTCCAACTTTAAACAGCCCTAGCTTCAAATCTGAAATATCAGATGAAAAGTTCTTACCTCCTGAAAATGTACAACACAATCTTTTCAATACTTCGCATATCCCATGCAATGACCCAGTGCTCGACGAGCACTATCTATACAAACAAGGTATTTCAACAGTTAACAGTGAGTTTGTAGTTAATAATGCAAATGGGATGAACTATAAACAAGAATCAGCGCTTAATTTTATGGAAAAAGGAGAGAACAAAACCAAGATTAAGAAGGAATGTAATATTCAAAAGGACGTGGATATATGTAATCAAAATCAAACTGTCTTGGAGCCTGTTGCTCAGCCAGTATCGTGTATAGTTTCTAATCCTGATTTTACACCGCCCCCTAATGAATTGAATTCCATCCTATCGAAAGAAGCCACAGCGAAAGCGTCTGATGAGTCCAATGCAATAGCCAAAGTCAAAAGAAAAGGTTCGTCAATTGTAATAATTTTTTAACATCCCCAATTTTGTACATTCCTAGCTATCATAGTCATAAAGTCAATACTCATAATATTATTAAACACTAAATAATTATTGTACCTTATGTTTTAGGTCGGACTAAAAAGAACCGTCCAACTGACGAATCTGTTATGGCCACTATTGATGCCGTACTTGAATCAAACGGTTTTACTTCTCCTGTTGAAGTAGCTCCCGTCAGTCCTTTGGAGGAAGTGCACACAGCCTATCAAAATGGTGTTACACCTCATTATGTCCCAATTCATAATGGTCAATATTGCCATCCGTTGAGTTCCAGCGCTTTAGAAAACCCCATTTGTGAGGCATATCATTTGTCTGGCAAAATTAAAAAGTCTGCCACAGCCATAGTGAGCTCGAACGAGGACAATACTAACGAGAACGATTCAGTTTTGTCGGCAATTGATCTTAGTACAAACGATCATCCTGTAGGAGGTACATATTTCAAGTGTTTGATGACAAATTATAAATGTTTTAGTCATATTTGAAAGTAGTAATAGATTTTTTGATGTTTCAGATGTGGCGAAGCAACTTCAAGAAATCATAGAGTCTGTTCCCGCGCTGAAAGATCCATTCCATTTACCACAAAAATGTACTACCGAAATTTCAGCAGAGGATATTGTTGGGCAACCGAAAGAGGTTTTCGTAGGACTGTCAGCAGATACTTTAAAATCTGACCCTACTGGTAAGTATTTAAAATAAAAATACTAAACCGTGTCCACATTGATCATTGTCCACGTAGGTACTCCGTATTGATTGGAACTGCCAATTTTTTAATTTGTTTATGCTATCGTTTTCATAAAGATATTTCGGCTATGGAAGTCATTTTGCCGACTTCACTAAATAAATTGAAGGGAAATTCGTCAAGTAGTTTACAGCATTCGGATGCCGGTACCTACTGTAATCTTCAGATGGACGAGGAGGACAATAAGCAGGAAACACCAAATGCTGCAATTTATACAGACACAGCGGCTTTAGCTGCACTTTGTGATGTTCCGAAAGATATCGAACAAGGTATTTCGAGTTGCATGCACGAAAATAAGCTTAGTAAGTTCCTATACATTATTTAAGGCCATAATAATAATATACCATAATTCATGGCTCTCGAATGCGTCTAACCCGCAAATATTTTGTTTAGATAATATCATTAGCTTACCGAGTCGTAAAATAAGGAAGGAGCCTGAATTAACCAATACTCAGCGGCTGTTACTGCTGTGCAAAAAAGAGATCAGAGTCCGAATATTACCCTGCGATTCTCCAATTCAAAGTAAGATTTGATTGTGAATATTACTTTTATGTGTATTTAAAAAAGCAAATTTTAATTGGTTTCACTAATATTATAGAAAATCCATTTATAGTTCCACGTCCTGTTCTGAAAATGAGAAACGAAGACGCTTACACAGCTAATGACGATGTGATTATAATTGACGAAGTCATTTGTAAACATTCGGAAAATCGAGATTTAGTCAAACGAAAACCATCGCAAGCAGAAATAACTGACACAGTCGATATCGATGATGAAATTCAAGTTGTAGAAGTAATCAAACATACAACTCTAAAATCAACAAAGCGGCGAACTGATATTTGTCAAATTAGAAAGTTGGGTCGCCCCGGATTAAAGAAAAGATGCCATAATGACTATCCTGTCACAATTTTAAACGACTCATTTCAAATCAATGGTGTTAGAAAAATGGATGCGCAGAATCAAATACAGAGTACAAACAAAGTAATTGGTGTTGAAGAAACGGAAAGCATAACAACCGAAACAAATGAGACATCAAAACGTGATGTTAACACTTTTTCGAATACCGATGGAGATGCCAAAAATATAAGTCGCAAACATACAACGGAGGAGACTATTGAAGATTACGAAGTAAGTTTAACAACGCATGACGATTCACGAACTACCACAAAAAGGAACAATGAGACAGAATGTT
>JABASI010003274.1:0-16982 GCA_019776505.1 Tomocerus nigrus
CTCTAACTCACCGGCAGTCGTAGTGTGGTAGTTCATTCAGAATTTGTGTTGTTGATGGGGTCTGTCATCCACATCATATCAGAATGATTAGCCTAAACCAAACAAAGGTCAACAATAGCATATCAACTGGATTCTGAAATTTTGCGAGGCAAGGAAGCACAAGGACGGGTCGTGTTGAAGATTAACACCTAATATCCATGACTGTTCATCAATTCCAGATTCCATATTGTCCCCGTTACGCTAATACAGATCCGATGTGACGGGAGGCTGTGAAACGCGTGTCGTGTCTTGTCCCGTTGTCCCTGTTTTCGGGAGTCCTCTGAATCCTGTGCTGACTTGTCCTTTTAATACACTAATACCTCCCAAGGATAAACTCTATTTTGCTTGGGCTAGGGATGCAGTTGAATATATTTATTCTTATCATATCGAAAACTTCATCCTTCAGTAAAATAATATTGGACATAGTATTAAAGAGATACCTACGTACAATGTACATAGAGCATTTTGTCGAAAGCGGATATAGAAATAGTTTTGTTGGTCTAGAGGGAGAATCCTGAAATGCGGGTATTTCGTTTTTATGTCGCGATGTAAAATGAGGTGGACAAGCGTGCCCAAATATTTATTGATGAATGGAGAGACGATGGCCGGTGAATGCCGAGCCAAAGGCGTGTTCTTGACAGTCAGAAAACGACGTGTTTTCAATTGAATTTATTAACCATAGACTACCAGGACTATCCTTTATTTATATGAGTATAGCTAGAAAAGGGGATTCGTCCTTTTCCTTTCCTATCTCCACTAGCTCTTTCCTTTCCTGCCTTTTATGAAGTCTGTTTTTCATCGTCGCATTTACTTTCCGTACAATGATGGTTACTTTTTATGTCATGCGATGCACGATGCAATGGCCGAGTGTCCGAATCTACTTTGAGTCAGAATATTCCCTTTTACTTATATGACAGTTCGGTTTGCATACAGAGAAACTTATTTTTATGCTAAGTACGTTTGCCTCTGACATTTCACTTAAGATATTCATATTTTGTTAAGGATGTTCATTTTCAAGTACCACTACAATTGTAATGGAAGGTAGGGTTGAATGTAATAATATTGTTATTACCATGATTGAAATTCAATTTTTACGTTGCAAGTGACGATGTTTTTGTTTACCACTAGATAAAGTTGATTTTAACGGGCCTATGGAGAATTCGTGCAATTTGTCGTTATTTGGTATCATTGATTGAAAAATAAGGTCCCATTGCATCCGACTGAAACCTTTTGTGCAGAAATGTTAGCGATTAATAGGCTCTACTATTTGGCAAATAAGTAGGTGGTAAATATAAAAATAGCGATCACATCACAAAACTAAGATAAATGTTTCTTTACGAAGTATAATGGTTGATGACCGCATCGTGAATGATGCGTTTGATAAGTTTGCAAACAGAAACGTGTGCTCACAAGTTTTTCATTCATAGTTTCACATGGGGACACAAGGTCTAAAATATATTATTATGTTCTCTCATTTGCTTAAGCATTTTTACCAACGACTATTTATTTGCTCTTCACATTCCAAAGTCAACGCTATTAAGGGGAAGTACATAATAAAGTAACTTTATAACTACTATACTTATAATATTGCTTATATACATACCTATGTGTAGTTAGTAATTATGCTTGAAAATAAAAATACATACTATTTACACTTTACAAGTCACTAATGCGAATGTAGTGCTATTGCAACTTAGGTGGCAGTTACAGATAGGCGGAGTTGTTTCACATAGTTACTGATTAGATTCAGTGAGCACTCGCTGCGTATTTCATATGGTACACACATGCAATTTATGCATGCAAAAAAACTTAGGTATTTTATTATTGCATATTATGTGGTTGTATATTACTTACAAGTTACAATTATACACAAGCAGTAAGAAATATTTTAATTTGGACAGTTACTTATAATGGTCCATGTATTTATTACTGAATTATGTATGTATACATACCTAAAGGGATAGGATTTGTTATATATACAAACTTAAGTATACACAGATTTCCGTAAACTTTTATGAATTATTCATTTTAAGGACCATCATTCGGAATCCTAAACAATTTTCTATGCTTTTACATAAGAATATGTATTCGGAAAGTTATTTGGAAGCATACCTATAACATGCTATGTATAAACGTATACTAGGACTAATACCAGTCAATGCTGCTGAATATCAACCTACCTATACCAATATGTAATATTGCTATTCTTTATATTATTTATATTCTATTCTTAGATGTGACACGATTCTGTAGGTAGGCATACGTATTTTCATTCTGGAAGCACTTAAGAATGTTTTGTTTACACGTTTTCTGCTGTTCTTATGTTTGAGATCGAAAGATTTCTCAAGTGAGCTGTTTGAGTTTGTGGTTGAATTTTTCTGCTCACGTTCTTCGAGATCAGTTCCTGAACAATTATATTTTAGTAAGACGTTGAGTGGTACTTATATGCAGATGAGACCAATCGTAAGAAATGCAGACAAATACACATGGTAAATGTTGGTAAGGAAAAAATTTCAACACAGATAGAACAAACAGGCAAAGAATGTTGGACAAAACCTAAAGGTATACGTACCTACTGACTTTATCAACAAATCACTGTAAGCAAAAACTTATTAACTTATTTTATTACGTAGCTCTATGTACTATGTACAAATCTCAAATGAAACTTAAAAAGTACATGTTTACATGCATTAAAAATGAAGATAATGCTATGGACCACCATGCCATGTTCTTTGGTTCAGCAGCATCTACTACTAGGGAGCTATGAACACACATAGTACTGAATGTAAATGCGTAATACTGAAAAAGTGAGTGATTGAGAGAGGTAGAGAGAAGCAATAAGAGGGTGTGTCAACAATGCTATGCTGCACAGAAGCTGGAGAGAGTGTAAATGAAGGAGAGTCAAGTCCTTCCATCCACCACCATCACTCCAAAAACTTAAACAGCACATCATCATCGTCAACACAAGAAATCATTTTAGACGACAGGTCTTTGAGTATATGAAAAATTTGTTTCATATCTATAAACCATTTCTAGATGGGCAACATTAAGATTCTCTAGCATATTATACGAAAGTATGATCTAAAATAGATATAACTAATGATAGGAATTCCTAAATAAGAGTAGAAGCTATTACAAATTGTAAATCTCTTACTTTTATAACTTTCGGTACTTACACTACACTGGTAAGCTAATACGAAAATTCTTAGGCATCCGATAAAATAATACAAACAGTAGGTACCTATACAAAGAAATAAAGTAACTCACCAAACAAACAAAATAATCGATTCATTATATAGCTCTATATCGTCCCCTGTTAAAGAAAAATCGTTCTGTTACGTGGCAAGATAAAGCACATACATAGCCATAGCCACGTATGTCTTACATTCATTGTTAGACAACTTTTATATGGCAGTAAAAAGCAGGTACTTGCTGTGAGTCTACTTATCTTTAGTAAATGTGCACGCTATGTACTATAGCTATTCCTAAAATGACATGGCCAAAAATGTCTCCCGTGTAAACAGAGACAAAGCAAACCAATCTGCAAAGTGCAAAGTCATGACATTTTTTCAATCCTGCCACCAACCAAACGAACTTAACTAAATTAAACAAGTAAGTAAGTACGCGATGTTAATGTTAAGGTTGCTTTTTGTTGGCAGTAGAATTTAAAGCAATACTCCTTACATACTCAGCAATACCTTCTTACAGACTACAGACCCGTTTCTGAAGATATACCTACAGATAATATTATTATTTCTCTTATTTTCTCTATTCATTTTACATGTGGACACGTGGATTCGGTCCTGATGCTCTGAACTCTGAAGAAGCATCCCAAAACACGTTTATTATCGTTGAAACAGTAAATATTCATATAAAATAGTCGTTTTTGTTATGTATGTAATATGCATTGTTCATCATTTAGCTCTAAACAGCTTAATAATAACAAATATTAGAAAACAAGTCGCAGTATAATTATGTCGAATATCTAAAAATAGGGAAGCTTTTAACGAGCATCTAAATGCGGATGCACACCCGAAATCTGATATTTGAGCACGAGGCAGCAGAAGTTTCCTTCTCCAAATCAAAATGGGAAGAATATTGCTTTATAATTAAAGAGACAATAGAAGGAGTATTTTTATATGATGCCTCAATTTAGCTCTAACTGTAAACTCGGACGGAGTTCATAAGTCAAAGGGGATGATAATTAAATGTACGTGTGCCTGGTGAAAAGCGCTCAATCCTTCTTCCTCATTTTATTATGTCTACTTGTTAGGTATTAGAGGACGGAGATGATAATATTATTTGAGCAGGAGTATAAAGAATGGACAATGAAGGTTCTGAGTTCTGAGTTACCCTGGCCCTGCATTGAATTGGACTGGCTGGCTGGCTGGCAGTGGCAAGTTTTGCTTTCACTCACTTTGCAGTCAGTCAATATTGTGCTGTGGATGGAGTAGGGATGGAATTGATGAGAAATGAGAACCACATCAAAAGAAGAATCGGATGCTGCTGAGCCGTACGCTTCCGCGTTCGTGTTTCACGTCCACATCCACATCCATCCGCATCCCATGTCAGAGGAGAAGGAGATCTATCGGTAGGACAGAATGCAGAAGAAGGCTCGTTCGACTCCGACTTGGCTTTGATCGGTTTCCCTCGATTTCTATTATGAAGTCACGTAGAGATAACACTTGACACGGTCTCTCACTCTCCCATTCTGCCTTCACACAACTGCATCTTCCCTTTTCTATCGCCTCTATACTCACTTTATTATGCACCATTTTCCTCTACTTCCTACTATACTTTTTCCCACATATTATTATACTACTTCATTCATATATCCTACTCCTTATTTAACAGGTACGCTTTTACGATACGCTTATGCTACGGCTGTGCTCTATCTGCTCTGTATAAAATTCTTTCTTGCTATGTCAGTACTTTTTTTTACAAGATAAGCATCCAGAACTCGGTATTTACGTAGCTACGTATATCACACTATCACTCATGCTACCGTAGCGTAATTGGGACTTATAGAGAAATGTAATGTCTGTAATGTTTTGCATCAATTGTTTTTTTCCTCTTACTCTTTAGAAACTAAAGAATTAGGAAATCACTATTATTAGTTGCATTTAACTCGTGTTGTTACAATTTATTGGAGTGCTCGTTTATTTAATTTTCTTATTGGTATGATAATCTTAGCATTTATTTTCGATTTGCTCAAAAATGCGGTGTAAGGGCATTTCGACAGTTTTTTGTTAAGATTTTTCGTAAATGGCTATCAAAGAAAATATGTAAATTTCAGTTATGCGAGTGAAAGTATACAAGATTATGTCATCAGTGAATCTGTTTTAATTGTGTAATTATTTTCAACTCTATCTTGTTGATCTGTGAACGGCAACGAAGATTATGTATCATCCGCATTTAGATTTCAAAAAATTATCTTTGTTTCTGTATTGGTTCTGATAAATTGTTTGTCGTAAAAATTTTGTGTTCCCTAATATCTGTGAGGGTAAGTAAAAATCAATGATTCTTCATTGTGTTTCCAACCAACAGGTCGTGAATAATGAAAATACACTTGTGAGGAGTGATTTGCAGCAGTAGGTAAGAGCGTTAAACTAACGATGCGGAACGATTGCAATGAAATGTGTAATGAAAAGGTGAATCCAATAGGATTAATATTGAACTTTGATAGGGATGAACATGATAGGATCAGATGGAGAAGGGAGCCAGGAGCTAGCTAATCGTTAGCTATCTAATGCAATTACCTACTTTAGGTGCTTAGCATTTTATATTGCATAACAAAGTGAAGGATGTTTGCTTATTGCGTACCTGTTACTTTCCCCCGTCTCATCTCATCTCCCTTTATTGAGTTTTGAATTACCTGCTCCTCAGATTCCAGTTCATGATGCGAAGCAAAACGGAATATTTATTACACAGCCGCACGAGCTTAGGGAGGATGTAATGAAAATCAGTCCTCTCAAATATTCCTCTTTAAAATTAGTACTACACCAGGAACTTATTTTGTATTGCGTCTTTAGTCAGAGAGGGTAGGTTTGTCAAGGGGGTTACTGCATACTGGTACCATACACTGCAACATATTTAGCATACTTCTTTTTTATCGACAACGTAAATTAATTTCATTTTCCGGGCATCACGACCTACAACAACGGCATTCTTCTGGATTCTGTAGGATTTTTCTGTTATTTATGGGCAATATTTTTCAAATTGTGATGCAATACGGCAATAAATCATTTTACAACTCCGTTATTAAAGTTGGTATAGAGGAAGTTTTTACTATTCTTACCTTTTTCAAAATTACATTCAGTGATACTAATCACATTCATATGACTGCTGACTCAAATATATAAATGAGATTCAGATGCATCTGTTTTAGAGTACTTTCTATTAAAGTTGCTATTATTGATTAAAGTGTATGCAATACTTTCCTTGAAGATGCGTATGCTTGTGTGGCTAAATAAATACTACACATACTATAATACATTCTGTCAGTAAAAATAGAAAGCAAAAGCAAATAGTGCTGCTATTGTTATAGTATTCATTTCGTATTCTACATTCATGGCTACATTAACATCCCAAATCTTACAATGAAAGCCTACAGGAGAGTCACTAATCCCATAAGTGTTTGGGGTAAGCAACAATCAAAATATTTATGTAGACCAGCATGCTACAACAACAGATAGCTGAAACACAATAGATCCCACCTATATTTCACGACTCTACCTCTGGCTACGAATTGAACAAACTCCATGAATAATAATAAATATCACAACAAATCAGTATGCCACAATATCCGTTTATTTTGCTAGACCTCTTAAAGGATAGCGAAAAAGGTGGTTATTACTTTATTACCAGTACACCTACCAGCTTTACAACGTATCTGCAGGCCTGCCTTTACCAGTTTTTAATATGTTAACTTGAAACGTTAGGACAATCAAGAATCTGTATTTCCATTACACTTAATTAAAATATCATGCATTTTCATTTCACAATGACGGCCAAGTATGTATAATTGGCAAAGTTAGTGTTAGTTGAGTAGCGTACATAGATATACCTACATACTTAATTGTATTAATATTATTTTCACTCTGCTCCTGTTGCCCAGTAGGTATACAATTATACATATCTGTTTACAGTTAACTAAATGAGATTGCGCGAATGTTATTTCTAGTGGAAATAAAATACGCACTGTAGCACAGAAGAAGCGTGTGGTTAGAGCAATGAGCTGGAAAGATGCAATAATTTATTATTTCTTAATGTTTCCATTCACTGTGGAAGGAATGATAAAAGAAAATGCCTAAAGTGTTTCTTGACATGGACAAGGCATAGTGACAGAGACAGCACAAAAGTGAGCTGACAAGAGTGCACTCAATCACAGATGACTTGTGTCGTGTCTTGGAAAAGTCTGAGGACTTTATTTTCTATTTAATAATTGTCACCAAGTCTTTCGTGGGGACGCCAAAATGAATGCTTACAAAGTCTATCTGTCCTGTCTGTATAGGCAGTGTAGAGAATATTATTATGTGACTATGTGTGTGGCAAGCAAATTGTGGAAAAGACATTTGAATTACTCATTCATGATATTATTCTCTTCACACGAAGACACGTTTGGGATAGTAAACAAAATGATTATTATTTCACGTAGGTTGGATGTACAGTGTAGGAATTCTAATAATGTTGTGACGGTTTTCGCCGTTCTTTTCTTCTTGAACGACTTATTGTTGCTTTTCATTATTAATTTCGCTCAAGTCTCAAGATTTCCAAGACATTTCA
This sequence comes from Tomocerus nigrus, assembly GCA_019776505.1. Taxonomy (NCBI): domain Eukaryota; kingdom Metazoa; phylum Arthropoda; class Collembola; order Entomobryomorpha; family Tomoceridae; genus Tomocerus; species Tomocerus nigrus. The sequence continues at coordinate 7,825 of JABASI010003274.1, forward strand.
GTGGACATCACAATCCCATTTTGGGCTTCTTGGCAAGCAAGTCGAATTTTTCCTTGCATTTCAACAGAACATTTCATTTTGCTGGTTTGGATTTGTGATGATAGGATAGAATGTTCTACATATATCTAACATTGCGTATTTCCTCCTGTCTCTCTCAAGTGTCTTCCTTATTCTACCTGTCAACAATCCAAAGGAAAGAATGACGAATTTGTATTTGAAGAGGGAGGTGTTCATATGTGCATGAGCATGTTTTGAAGTTTGCTGCCTTCGTCCCTATTCTGCATATTATAATATTCTGTGTACATAAAGGTAGTGGGAATATGTGACGACGAGCTATGTGGGCTACACACCACCATAATTCGAACAATGCCTCTGGTGACATGTCTCTCTGTCCTGGATGCGCCACAAACACAATACCTACAGAGCATTATGCATAATATGGGAATCCACACATTCTTTGTTAAATGTACACACACGCAAGGTGTGTACCCAAACTAGAAAAGTTAAGAAAACTACCTTTATACTTTTATATCTTTAGAAACTGGCAATCAGACGCACATAATAGACACAGGGGTCCGTGTATCCATGTAAGGGGTACCAACTACAAACGAGTCATGTTGAATGCATAGGGAAATGTAAGGAAGGCAAGGTAAAAATGTAAGACGGAGAGAAAACACTTGAGTGCTCGATGTATTCAATTTGAAGCACTCTTCCAAATGCCAATATACTTTTGCTATTGTCATTTTTCAGTTTGCACAAGGTCTCTCTTTAAGCTCTCGCACGGAATTCTTCTCAGACTTCATATAATGTCTTCTTGGAACTGACTGAAAAACCGAACCGACCCTATACAATATTGTTAGGCTATGTCACCAGACCCGCCCGGTTCAATCACTTCTAAGATAGCATTTTCGATTCATAAATTGACCTGGATAGTTGTCTGCTATCTTCGGGAATATTTAAAAAATAATAGCGCTCCGAGCATTTAAAGTCAATTATATTTATCATGCCCACGTTTTATTTACAAAAATAAAAGTATATGTTCGTCTTCGTTACAAATACAAATGCTATTCTGTTGTGGTCTATCTTAAATAATGCTCTACCAAAAATATTTGCCATGAATTGTAACGACGAAACGTTAAATGAATTCAACTAATTTTAAATTTAGTAGGTTTGAGCAGATGACATATCGGAGCAGTTGTTATTATTTAAATGGCATTTTTATTCCAGTTGGTAGTTGGTTGGTTGGTAGCAGTTAGTGAAAATCTCAATAAACGTATGGTGAAAGTGACAAATAGTGAATTCTACAAAGAAAATTCTAGCATTCTGTTTGATTGCTTCATTGATATGAATCAGAAAACTTTCGCAACCTTTTGTATATAAAACGAAAAAAGCTACCACAAAGTTATAGGGTAGGAATTTTCTGTCTCTCCTTAGAATATATAATAATATTATGTGTACCATATTTCCTTGCATACTATATTTCCGCATTAGCTAACGTTTCTTGCAATATACTTAATACATTTTGATATATCCGTATAGGCGTCTCAACAGCCGTATGTGCGTTTATTATGCTTTTAAAAGTGTTTCAGCCTTTACAGTGAGTACAATCCAATTTTCCAAAGCTGGGAACGTGTTTCGTAAAGAAGAATTCAATTTAGAGCGTATAGCGTATTATTCCTTTCTAGTTGTATGAACTAACAAGTACGTATACATGAGTAGTGCATTATTCAAGCATTTCATGTCACTGTAGTATCATTGAATGTGGACAAAATTGACTTCATTTCTTTAAGCTCAGGTACACAGGCTTGAAACATGAATTCGACTGTGCATCTCCACTTCCAATCCGATTTCTTGCTCGGACATAGGGATTTCTGTGCACTATAAATTCTCTTGATGGCGAAAGGAGACGAAAGGCATTTGAATTGAAATGGCACAAACGTGGTGAGTGCCTCTGCCTGCCTTCCGTCTGCATTCACAATGGAAATTCTGTAATCGGAGCATTGTTATCTAGTGCTAGTCTTCGCAGAGCCCGAGCCGAGTCGTCTCACTTTGTCCTATTCACAGAAACCGGTGTCTTTTATACAAGGGATTATTATTATAGTCTTTTTAGCTATGCATGGTGAATGCTAGTCATCTTTATGTATGCCTTTAGTGTACCCTACTTGGAATGCAAACAGAAACTCTCCTAATATTAAGCACAAAGAATGTGATAGAGCCACAGAGTCTAACGATAGGCGATTCTAGACGTTTTGTTATAGCCCCAGTCAAAGAATTTCTAAATGGCTCTGTATAACGTGATACATCGATCGAATTCCACAATTCTAGCATTAGCAATAAGGATCTACTAACAACGGGCTATTATAATATACTATACTTAGTAGTACTATGTACCTACTAGTTGGAGTTGGAATAGAACCACTCAAAAAAGTCAGACTACCTACACAGCACATTTAATATGCAAATTCCTTTCAACAGACCGTTAGTGTCTGTATATAGCGGACCAAACAATGGCATTTGATTACAAAAAGCCTTTTGCAGTTTGAATGGAAATTTTCTGAGTGAATAGTGTACAAATAACAAAAGCTCTCTCTTCTGAAAGGAATTGTGCAGTTGGCACCTATCTTTCAACTCCTAGTCAAAGCTTACGGATAATTTAACGAATTCAACCAAAATGCCTAATGCAAATAAAAATAATTGCAGGGCCCATTTTCTAAAAAGCTCGCTTGAAAAGCAAGAATTCATTTCAGTAGTATTGTAGAATCAACATGTACATGACATTTAATTTTAATGCTGTGTACTTATCTGCGATGTCTAATTCTATTTATACTACATTATGCTACTAATGCTGTGGATTAAAGAATATTTCAATGCATCTTCCATTAAATCGCAAAATTAAAAGCCTACCTTTACAAATTCATTCATTCCACATTCCAATTGAGAAGGTTCATTATGTCTCAAGAAATATTTTCAAAATTTCATTTTATAAAGGCACAAGTACACATTGAGAGATGCTGAAAAATTAACCGATGGAAATAAAATACAGGGCCAACGGAAAAATCCACCGATCAATATGGATAACTCAATCCATGAAAGTTAAAATTCAAAAGATTGTAGGTGTAAGGGACACAATACATTGTTGCAGTATAAAAGTGTGCATTCCCAAAAACTCTAGATCGCGGCTGAACAAATTGCATTTTTCGTTGGTCATTATAAGAGTCATTCAAATCCGATATACACTTCGTTTTCATTCGATATTCTGTATGTACTTAATCAACACATATTGATTCAAAGCTCTTCTTCCATGCAAAAATGGTGCTCCCTTTTCACACCTAGCTTACTTTTAAAAATGTGTCACTTTTCAAATTATTTCCAATGTAAAATTCATAACTTTAAATTAGTTTTTTGATCTTTTTAAACAATATAATATACTTCTACAGCTTAAAAATTAGAATTTAAAGTATTTCAATTACAACACTAACGGATGAATATCTCAAATTCTCAAATATTTATTGGGCCTATATTTTGTAGATTATCTTTTTCATGAAAGGTCTGTTATATTCCATAATTGTTTTGAATTATTATGAATTATTCCATAATTGTTTTGAATTCATGAGTTTATCCAGTCTGAGTTGTAAGAATTTATAAATCAATGTTTGGTAACTGTAAAAAGACAGAAGAATTTAGAATATAAATACTAGCAATTATTAACATTATTGTAGCTACTTATTTAGTCATTTCTGGATTGGATCATGAAAGAAAATGATGAAGGGTCTTGTCAGCTTTAATATCAACTGAATCCCGTTAAGTCCATAATGATATAATAATATTATAATGGTAAGCATTAAGCGTATCGTATATTCTAGTGCTCATCAAAATGTATATGTGTAACGGGTTGTTATTCCTCTCGTATCGAATTGAGTTTAATCCATGTACATACTAGATAGAACATAGTTGTGGGAAGACTCTTAAGCTATGGATGATCCTCATAGCACCTCTTACTAACTTTACAACATACTTAGGAGCACTAAACTCTACTTATAATAGAATGGGGTAGTGGAGAGAAGACTATATTCTAGAATTGTAAGTGCTACTTGCTTGTCTTCTCTTGAGTAACATACATAAGTTAAAGGAAGCTTGTTAACAGAAGTACGTGTAGCTCCAGCTACCATTAACCCCTCTACATTTCACAGTTTAGCTCTCTGTATATCAAAATTATATCATCTGTTTGTATTTGTAATGTGAATAATTATTGACTATGTAGGATATTGCCATAAGCCATATGATTTTAGGCTAAGACACTCGACTCACTCTCATTATATGGGTTAGTTATTATTATGAGTGATTTGAATCAAGTCTAGTTGAGCTGACGATGAAAAGATGAGTGCCCATATGGTCTACTTGCTTGGTGTGACGAGTAGGAGAGGAAAGCAAAACAAGCCATCGCCATCCATCAGTATCAAACTCAGACATTTAGCTCGCTTGGCTAAATTCGCAGCTGAATCTCTTACGCAATATTAAATCAACCGGACTTTGGACTTAAAGCATCATCCACTATAACCCTTACATCATATCCACACATATAAAAGACATAAGTACCTAATAAGTACTTAAATATAGCTTATCTAAATCGTACATTGATATAACAAGGTGGTAAACACACAGATATAGATCGCTGATGATGAAGTTCCACATTATATGCATGATTAGGGTATATAGAAATTTTGGAAGTGAAATGCATTCTGTACTGAGGGCGATATAAAGGAGAGTGCAATGCATTGGGACAGTGAAAGTGAACTGAAGACCTCTCACGAGTGTTCTCCAGCCAACTCAAGTATTGTTGGATGCCGTGGAAAGCCATTATCAATACTTTTGACTGATGCTGCTATTCTGCTCTGGTTCTCTAAGAATTAAGTCAAGTCCACAAACCCGTGAATTATGACTCTTCACGATCAGCACTTCCAATCCACCATGCGAACCTTATCTAAAGCCACCATAAGATATAAGAAGAGAACCAATGCAATAATGCTCCCTATTATACTAGTACACTCCGACAATGGCGTCTATAGTTTATTTTTCATTTTTTTATGTTCTTGGCGATATCAGTGAACATTACTTGTGTTTCTACAGATATTCTGTTGTTGTAGCTCATAAGATTGCCTAAGGACAATTGGAGTCAAGTCTATGTAACATAGTACACTCATCTGCTCATAGATAGTCAAGTTAAAGTGAATTGGGTGAAGCGGAGAGTGAGGAGGTGGCTAGTGCACTTGTATGCTATGTAACAAAACTTACACCATAATCATCATCACTAGTAAGTAAAGCAAAGCAAAGCAAAGGACTGATACTTGACAGTGGTGATATAAGCTATATTTATTATATCCAGGGCTCAAAGTGAAGTAAGCCACTGAGTATGAAGTGAGAGCCCTAGTGAGTGTGTTACGTAGGTACTCCATGTTCATAGGAGGAGGAGGTAGACACTAGACTTATAATATGAGCACTATCTACTACTACATAACATACTGAATGAGTACTACGTACGAGTCTTGACTTTTGCTGGAGGACTCCTCTCTCTCAACACAGCACGCACTAAAAGCAAGTACTACTGCTATTATGTTACTGCTCACTGACGACAGACTGATTTCACTTTGACTGTTACTACCACAAACTATCTCGTATATGTAGTGGTAATGTTGTCAGTGAGTGTCATCCTCATTTCATCTTCTACTTGGCCCATTCTCGATTGTACTTGTACTATTTATGTAATGCACTATATTCTAACGAGGATCCACAAGAGTCAACTTTATCTCACTACTAAGCACCAAGTCCACTAAAGATAGACTTAAGTAGACACAAGTGCTATACTAGAATCTACACCAAGTACCACCATCCAATACCTTCTTCTACTACTATAGACTTTCAAACACCCGCAATTCACTTCTTAGTACTCTCGACTACTCTTTGTCCAAAAACAACCTACCTATCATTATCTTCTTTGGTTTAACCTTTCTCCCTTCCAAACTGTTGTTGTTTCCTGTAATGTTAACTCTCTACCTATAAAGTTATATAATAATTATGAGAAGGATTAGATAATATATAGAGAGAATGTGAATGGAATGTGTGTGTATGTATGTGAGATGAAGTTGTAAACTAACTTTGTGTAGTGTGCCATAGAGCGCTCTAAGTGATAGCGTGTAAGTGTAAGTGTTATATTATTGTACGCAAGCTAAACTCTTCTTTGAATCTAATAATGAGTAACTAAAGTACACTAGTGCACAACTGAAGTGAACTTTGTGAATGTCCTTGTCACTTGGTTTTATCAGGAGAGAAGAGATGAGAAGAGAAAGCATAACACTTGTTTTTGATACTCACTCATCTTCACTTACAGATTAGTACTTCCTTTCTTCCTTATCTGCACTGCGGCTCGGCTTGTTTGCAAATAACGAACTTCGTCCGTACATGGCAATAGCAATAGCCTACATTCATCTCTAGAGATACCAACAATAACTAAAGTACCTACTTACAAACTTTGTTATGTCATCCCTTTTCTAGTACATTCTACATACCTCCTTTCCGTTATAATATTATGTCGTTGATTTAACTGCCTTTTTCCACCACCATTATTCTCCTATTTATGACACCAAAATGACTCTGGACTTGACTTCCATTCACTGCCATATCAATTCCCTTGTTCACAGTCACACCTTAATACAATGCTGATGACTCCATTCAAATACTGGGACCCATTGTTATATTTATTTACACTATTCCAAGTTCCGTGCGATGTATGAAATCATTTCCTATGAATTAGTATGCGTAGATAGAATAGACTTACTTTGATAAATACAGATATCTATAGCTTTTAACCTTACACTAGTCCAAGTAGCCTCCTTTCATTTTCAGACTGTGCAAATGGCTCTTAAGCCTTGAATTAGATTGAGATAAATAAGTGAATTTCAAGTAGCTATGCAGATCTATAATGTTGTTGTCCCCGTGTGAAGTGTTTCTCCATTATATCACTATCTGCTGTAGAGGATATAAATGTACTTGTACTTTTGCGTCCTTACGTTTGAAGAGAAAGACGGACGGAGTTATACTCAAAGCCCTCCAAGATTGAATGCTCCTTCAAATTATTATTATTATTCCATAGTTGTCACTTGACAGCTCGCTAAAGTGTGTTTTTCATCCTCTAATTACGGAGCAATTGTATCATTGAGGCATATATGCATGGTGTATAAATAAACTATCTTAGCTTTAAAGAGTTATATAGAGCACCTAGGTATATTTATAGCAATAATAATATCGATATAGCAGGGTCGTAATGTATACCATAAACAATGGCTTTTAGAAAAAGGTTGAGTTGGAAGTTCATTGCGTTTATGTTGAAAATTACTCTGTGTGTAATGCGCACAAACCTAATGGCACACTAAAGTCGTCTTAATAATATCCAAATGAATATCAGATGCAAATATTTGTCAAAATATTCGTTCATGGAGATTGGAAAGACAAATAAAATGATGATTGCATAATAATAAATAATACATGAATGAGTAGTGATGCCTTTCGTGGACATTTGTACAGCAATAAACGCAGTTAGTTATGAGAATGAGCTAGGCCGTGGCTTTAGGTGTGTGTGTAGCTAATGTAAACTCAGATTTGGCTTTTGGCTTCCTTCCGCCCTCCGAGACAGTAAAACGTGAGTGCATGGCTACAGAGAATTAAATAATCAATAGTACTTCCATTACTACGGGCGCATGCTTAATTTCCACAGACAGCACATCTTATTTTCTGTATACGAACATAATTCCAGATTCAACAACGGTAAACACTTGTCTCATTTTATCTCTAAGAATAGGAAGCAGGTTTTCCATAATGTATCTATACAGGTATGGTTTAAGCAAATATACCAGGCTACCACGATAAATATAAATGGTACTAAAATACTAATACAAACATGCTATAATTTATTCTATTTTAAGTAAGTATTTGTTACTTCGTAGAAACGATAAACATATCGAAGTAAATGTGCAAGTCAAGGCAATCTAAGCAGCTTAAATGAAGAGAATTAAAACATTGAGTTGAGACTGTTACTAGTCCTAGTCCCGTATCTATTAAGTCAATACTATAATAATAAATCACACATAGCTAATAATCTGCTATCAGAGCAAAGAAAACGTAACTATATAGTCATATAATTAGAAGTATATCTACCTGCTGAAAGATAACATCTCTTTCTATGTCAAATACAACCTTGTTTGCAGTCACAACGATTATTTAACAAATGGGATATCATAAATCTGGTTGAATTCGGGAAGAGCAATTATAATTAGAGATTGCATAGAAGTGAAACGCCGACTTTGCGGTTCACATGAGAGATGGTGTAGATATCTGATACATTGTCGTGAAACCGGAGCCTATAGGTATCTTTACGTATTATTGTATTCAGTCACTTTTTTCTTTGAATAAGATATGTCGTAAGATAAGAAACATAATATCGGGTAACAAAACCTTTGCATTGCATTGTGAAAATGCTGGCTGTTCAGTATAGTAGGAAACAAATGCTAGCATATTATTATATTTAAATAAAACTGAAGTCTCCTTCGAATGTTACACTATGTAAAAGTATGAAATATTAATATGTTTAGATGGATACCAAGAAATAATATAATATTATGTATAGAGAGCAGTAGTAATAGAATAAAGGAAGAAGGCTATGAAAGATTGGGCTGCGAGCCTCCGGCAAACAATGGATGTAGAATGATCCCTTCCTGAGTGCTGACATGAGAAGCGTGAATGTAGATATAAGTTGTGAAGTGAATGGAAAGATGTAGACTAGAAAGGAAAGTTGTGGGAACGTGGAAGACCGCAAGCCAAGCCAAAAGGGCCAGACAGACGGAGACAGAAGAGAGAGAGAGAGAGAGTCAAGTCGGAGTGAAGTGAAGCTGAAGTCAATTTCGAATCACAATTCACAATTCAGCAAAGCTATTCAATTCAAATGCTCCATTCATCTCCTACAGATAGATAAAATAATATCGAGTACTTATGTTTTGTACTTCTGCATTTCTTGCCTCCTCAGGCCCATTGTCCCACAACTAAGTAGGCATGTGAATTTTTAAGGTGGACTAATGAAACGAAACGAGATTTTTGCTCCTGATTGCGTT
>JABASI010003275.1:0-16968 GCA_019776505.1 Tomocerus nigrus
ACCAATCATCATAAAACCAAACTTTCCATTCCTAATTAAATGTTCATATTCCTATAAGTATGTAATTTGTTATAATATTATGCTCAAATCATCGTTTAATAAGTGTGAAAATTAGGTACTTATCAATGCTTATGTATTTATAAATAAAGCAATGAAGTAGGGTATGTTTACATTAAAATTTTAATTACGTCTATGCTAGGTGATAAAATTTTAATCATTGGGACCTAGAGAAAGTGTAATAGAAAAAGTGGAGACTCAGTTCAAGGCTTGGAAATGGTGAGATGATGGATTTTGATAAAAATGGCAATAACATTTAAGAATGCTAACTAGCACTAATTACACATTTTTGAGATTTTCTTAATATCCGATATCCCTGCAAAGAATTAAATTCATAGATAAACAATGTAGGAAAGGAAACTATTAGTTTGGAAAAGCTTTAAATTAGAGTGGTACCAAGTGGGAAAAAATCAAGATTTATCGTGGAAAATACTTCAAATGTAGATTTTGTCAAATGAAGAATTACTTTCTAATATTACTCAAATATTCTTCAGTTATCCACTTTTCTAAACTTAAATAACCGTCATGTAAAGTAAACTAGGTCATAATCATGACATATATAACTATAGGTATAGTATACGTAATAATAACTTCTTACTGTTATGAATTCATTTTGCTAATAATACTAACAAGCATTCATATGTACATCATACTGCGTCCGCCAAAAATAACTCTCTTGTAAAGGAAGAAAATATAGAGAATATCTCCACTCTAAACATTAGAATAAAACATGACGTAAATGGTCATTGACACTATGTACACTGTCATCTGCTACTACTTATACATTTACAAGTACTGTACACTTAGCAAGTCACACGATTGACTTGGGTTTTAAGTTATCTGAACTTTACATCTGTAATGACAGTACCAATATAATATTGTTAAGAGAAACCTGAAGTGTGTAGCTACTTAACGTTTGAAAAACATTAGTAGCATACCTAAATATTTAAGTACAGACAATACATATTTCCCTGGACAGCCTACATTATAATCCATTTAACAATACACTTTTTAAAAATATTCCATTTACGCAATGGTTTACTACCTATTTACCTCTACAACATATTTAGTATACCATTTATTATAGTAAGCCTAAGGCTGTCATAAAGGTTACCGTCGAGTCGTGCCATACCATTTCTTTAAAACAAACTTGTTAAAATCTTTCATTCCATTTCATTAATTGTGATTCCTAAATAAGTGTATGTAAATTATAATATTATCTGATCACTCGCATTTAATGTAGGCAGTGCAGTAGGCTTTTTGTAGCGAATAAAAGGATAATTAAAATTTAACAACATTAGTCAATTACTCTAAGATGAAAGTGTTAATTACTTATGATAATATTAAAATATATTACGTATGTAGCTACATCGTAGGGAAATATAATAATAAATGTATAGAGTCCAAAATCTAAATGGGAAATAATTACTACCCAGATCTAAAGACACTATAATGTACAAAGTAATATTGATTACTCTAGAGGCAAGAAAATACAAGCTACATAAATACTTGGAAAAATGATTGTTTACGCCTAGTATATCTATCTAAGTTCTCACTATTCTCACCATGAAAAAATCTTTTAAATCAAAGCATCCAATACAGAATAAGCCAGATTTAAGTAGTCAAGATGATTGTGAGGTTGTGAATATGTAATTCTGTGGTGAGTGCAATACGAGGAAACAAACAAACTGTATTGAGAAGAAGAGGTAACCATTTAGCGAAATCTTTGTAAATGTTTGTTACATACTGCACAAGCAAATGAATAATAAATAATCTATTAAGGCTAGGTATATTATGTGGTATAATAATAATAATTAGAACCTACCTCTATATATTATTAGAATGTACAAAGTGTACATTAGTTTTGTATCGTATGCTTATGTACGTACTTAATATATATAGATAATAATAGTGCTCTAATATGTATATGTATATACAGGGAATTTATAGAGAGATAGAGAACGAGTAACATAATATAACGTTAATTATGTTTAGTTTCCATTATTACAAGCTTCGGAAAGAGCTTTATAGATGAGACTAGAAGATGAGTTACTGTCATACTCGTGAGTATTATTACTACTCGTGGAGTTGGTAACATTATTGGAACTAGGGTTGCCACTATTACTGCTATTGCTTCCAGGACTGCTGTGATGATCGTAGGAGCTAAGCATTTCTTGAGGTTCAATCTTGACACCATAGCCATAGTAAGAATTATGATTGGCATCCATAGTGGGATATCCTTGATTTTGCGAAGGTGAGTAATCATAATGCTGGTAATTAGTATTTGCGTGTTGCTCAATAGAGTAAGAGTTGTTGGGTGGCATATCCTCCTGATCTGACTGCGATGGCCAAGGAGGATACTGGTCACTAGATCCATACTGTTGCTGGTTCGAGTACAACTGCTGTGGAGATCCCATCTGCTCGTAGAAGAACTGTCGGTGATACTGTGAGTAGTCCCCGTTGCTGTGCGCATTTTGGTGGGCTGCTAGCTGTTGTTGTTGCTGGTGATGATTGTGGAGATGTTGTTGTGCCACGGCGTGCTGCTGAGCACTGTGGAATTGTGCGAATGGAGGACTTCGAGTTGGGTATGCCTTACCAGAAAACTTTGTAATCAGTTGTTGGATAACTGGGTTGTTTTTATTAGCACTGCGAGCATCGTCCGATGCCTGCCCTTCCCTGTCAGAATTCTCCAATGGTGACATTTCCGGTGTCGGAAGATTCACCTGTTGGTGTGAGTGCTGCTCGTTCAAATTAGTCAATTGTTGCTGATTGTGATGGTCTAAAGGCATGTCAACCAACGACTGCTGTAAAACTGACCCTCCTCCTGATCCTGCAAAAAGTAGGAAATTCTTTAGTCCTACATTTTCCTTGGCTTTTTTTCTATGCTAGAGTCTTAAGAGAAATTCCTCTGTTCGACTATATGACCGTTGGTTTCAGATGCATTAGTATATTTGTCAAACACACGACTTAAGAAAAAGCCGATAAGATTCTTAGGCATTTAAGAAATCTCATTCATTCATGATTACTACTCACCTGTCCAAGACAAAATTAGGGCTGATGGCTATTTACAAATGAATATTATTTGTTTGTGTTGTTAATAGAAGGCTGTCTTCGGTTTCTATATACCTAGGAATACACAATTGTATATTGAACACTGCTAATTGTAAGGAAGATGGAGTGAAATCTAATACTAATCATAAAGCTAAGTGAATCCCAAGAATAACAACAATGAATCTTACTACCACAAAGTCATTCACTATTAGGTTGGCAGTGTTCATCTGTCATCTTTAACAAATTTTTCTCTCTAGCTACTACTGAGATGTATAACCATTAAAACTGACAAGAGGCATTCCTATGAATGCTACTTGGCTATATTATAATATACTGATTGTAGGTGAATTGGATTCTCGACGTCATAAAATTGTACTGCATAGAAAAATTCACTACAAATTGTACACCCAGTCACTATATCTTCCGGTAAAACGCCTGTTTTCCTACGAAGTAATTTGTACTTGTATGCAATTCAACTACAGTAAAGGGAAATATTAAATCTTACCTAAAGGTTCCTACTTCAGACTCTCATCAGACTGCATATCTAAGCAATTCAGACTGGCATGTATGTATTCGACTCAAGAAATAGAATAGGTATCTATATATTACGCATGTTTTAAAATAGTGCACAGAGATGTGGTAAAAAGTGACATTACTTATTCGCTGTTGTCTTAGAAGGAGCTAACAACCCTTTTCCCTTAGGCCAACACTACCTATTTTCACAACTGTACAGATAAAGCTTAACCGAATTCGACAGAAAATTACTTTTTACATCGGCAGAGAGTAGCTAGTCATATGATGACTTGACAATTTGTCAAATGCTCCTTATGATCTACTAAAAAACTATTGTAATGAGATGAGAATCTGCTCCCAGCTACAGTTGCATGCTTTCCTTTGGCATTTTCTCTAAAAGAAGTGCCAGAATACTAAATTACAATTTATTTTGAATTCCTTTATAGCGAATATTGAACTTACGATTTCACACCTATAACTTGCAGAATTCTTTACTAATAAATAATTATATAACTGTAGGTACACGTACAAGGTAAACGGTGCACCGTCCGCATATATATTTTTATATGCAATACTAATGCTCTTTATCCACTGATCTTTGTCTGCATTTATCAAATAGATGGATAGTAGAAATGTACCTGTCAAAGCAACTCGGCGAAAATCTTTGTTGTCCGGATCAGGGCTGGCATTTGGTGAAGCATCGGGAGTATGAAAACCCGGGAATGATCCAGGAATGTATGTGTCCTGAGTGTGAGTGTGTTGTTGGGGCATGAGAATCTCATTAGCCCGACGGCCTCCACGTTTCGACTGTTTACGACGGCGTGGTCGATACTTGTAATTAGGGTGGGCTTGCATGTGAAGAACCCGCAGACGCTCCGCTTCTTCCACAAATGGTCGTCGGTCATTCGGAGTCAAGCCACGCCATTTTTTACCTGTAAAATCATAAGTATATTATTGATAATGAGATTTTGTAATGGGGCTTCCGAATTTCAACTCATTTATATGCACTCAACTTGACATGTTTTTAATATCTTATGTCAGTGATGCACTTCATTTTCATACTAGAGCCATGTGTAGAAGTATTATCAGAGCAGTATTTTATAAGAAGTATGCATGCATGCCATAAATGCCAGATATAATACCCCTTGTTCTTCGCTCAGGCCATTTCCATCCAACCTAGGTAGACTAAACTTTCCTTTACTTGTAGTTACTGTTAGTTAGTATGCTGATTATTGCATCAAATCTAAAGTAGTGGGCACTAACACTAATTTTACATTTGGTTAAGTTACTATACTCAGGTCCATTAATCACGGAGGGCAGGTAATTGTCCATGCTTATAATAACGCCATACCGTCAGGGTGTCAATCAGAGAGATGAGATCATTACTCAACTCACTCACGGGAGTCCCTTCGGCTTTGGAATTTCTATTTTTTCTACCAATCTACAATTTTGCTTGATATGGCTATAACCACTAACCAGATACATACGTACGTAATAATATTATTAATATCACAGAAGGCCCTAACTGGCCGAGGATGAGACTATAATATTATTGTATGCAGCTACATTCTCTCTGTCTGTCTGATAATACTAATAATAATTATCAAAATATAACTAAGATCACTAAGATGTGGCATAAGAACCTCAACTGTACTTTTGTAGTAAAGAAGCGATTCAGAACATCAGAAATAGACAGCAAAAATACATACTACAACTAAATATACTACTATGTGTATGCGTGTATTTATGCAATTTTGTTTTCTTATTTAACGATCGCAAAGCCGATTTGCCATTTACGTAGATGAACAAAATAAAGAAAAAATATTTTGCAGATGCAAGCAAAGGATGCAAATAATTTGTCATTATGCACAGATTCACACTTAGGTAACTCTCAGTGTGCATTCATATCATAGAGTATAATATTTATAATAATTATATTCTATCTACTAACATTGCATAGCATAACGTAAGTTTAACGCTAATTAGAATTACAGAGTACACACTGGCTAAACCAATCTGTTCATTTCAATTTCAATCATTCTATCGAATTATCGACATTCTCTATTAATTTTTCATTGAATTGATTGAGTGCAGCTTCGTTGAATGCAAAGAAGTGAACTACAAAGAAGAGGTTTTAGGTAGGTGTATAGTGCTTGTGTAAGTTTGTAAGTGTAGTGTGTGTAGTGTCATACTTGGGCTATCACATACGAGGATGGCATTAAGTGAAGTCACTCTCAGCCAATCCTCGGTAGTATAGTGGTGAGTATTTCCGCCTGTCAAACAATCAACAGAGCGCGGACGACCGGGGTTCGATTCCCCGCCGGGGAGGCACATTTTTGCACAAAAATAATAATTTTGTATTGATATTTAACAACTGTGTTATGATTTCAGCAAACTTAATTTTAGGAAAGTTTTTTTTTAAAAGTTTTAAGGCTGATTTTATGCGAATGGTTTTGTGAAAGCCACCACCAGAAAAATAATATTAGAAACATTTGATTTTGTATCTTATTTTTACTATTGACCCTGAAATTGCATTTCATTGTTCAATGAATGCTGTGTGCGTTTTGTTTAGGTACGTTTTACCAACTAATATTATAAAGAGATAACTTGGTGCAATATTGTAAGGGCAATTCGAATGTCGTTGTTCCAAATGACATTTCGTCAGAAAGGAAAAATTAAAATGATTCCAGATTTGCTAAACAAGAGAAATGTTTTAATAAGCCAACGATAAACGAAAATAAGAAAAATAATTATGGATATAATTGCGGTGTACAGCAAAATACGAATGGAAAACGATGCCCTTATACGAGCAGAGCATTAGGTAAATTATTATAATAATTATATTATTATTGTAGGTATATCAAAAGTGCCAGCTTATTGTTCTCCTATTTCCTTCACGATCCTGCCCACCTAAATACTACTTGTGTGACTATGAGACTATGAGACTATGACTTGATGTGTACTGTGTGCACTAAATATTGACCGGTAACTTCTTGTTGAACTCCCCGTGAGGTCAATACACATTTAGCTGGCTGGAGTATAAAGTGTATGAAGCCTGCAAATGTTATGGTACGTACGCTCGTCTAGTTTCTTGAAGAACATCTCCGTGGGGAAGATTAGGAGGGGAACCTCACACCGAGTCAAATCCATCACAACATCAACCCAAATCAGAGTACACACCTGACTTCCTATTAATCACAGATTTACTGGTTTGTCTCATCCTGCCCAGTCTCTCTTTCTGGTTCATATTTTTGTGTGGTATGATGGTATGGTATGGTATGAATGGTATGATATAATGGCTATTCTAAGCAAAAAGATTTCAGCTTCTTTGCCGGATAGAGGGCTGCCATTCTTCAGAAAGTATGCCTGCTACACAAAATGAATATTTAATCTTAACACTACATCTATACTTTCGATTTTATCTGAGGACAACATGAATTCCTTGAAAATAATGCTTCGTTCGATTTATATTTGTCAATTTGTTTTGTTACAGGCGTCACCGTTATAGCTATCTATCGTTATAAAAAATAGACAAACATTTGCTTACTAAAACTAAGCTCAGGTGACCACCAAACTGGTGTCAATCCAACTTGGGTATAGAAGTTTTTAAGTATGGGTATAATTCGACAGTATCTTTTTCTCAATCAATAAAAATCTGGAAAGATGTCATTCTCATTTGTATCCGAAATTAAAATGATAGATCTTGATTCCTATTGTCGACTACTTGTTGTACGGTTCGAGTTACTACAAGTAATGCGACTTAATGTATTTAGTTCTAGCAGAGGGGCATAATTTACTAGTTGTTACAAGTGTTTCTAGACTCTACATTTGTTGAGTAGTATTGTGCAGATTCTTCACACTAAATAAATTATTCGACATAGATATAGCTGAGACCAATCCCTGCAGATTTCGTGTAGTAGAACATATTTATTCCTGAAAAGCGTATGTTACATATTGTAGTGCAATAACTGGAATTGACAAGCACTTCCCTACCTAAATAATATTTGCGTTAATAATAATATATTATTCACTAATGGATTGACAGACACCAAATAAAATGTTATGCGATTTTGTTGAAATGAAAGGTTTTTCACCCCGAAGATGCATGCTGTACAAATACTATTGAATTATTCATCAATTTCGTGATTATCTACATGAAGAAAAGCGTATTTATAGCTACAGATATTTAAAAAATTGAAGTAGAACCGTCAGCCATAGTATAATGTACAGTGTACAGCGAACTGAGAATAAAATGAGTTTGAAAACTTTGTGTCTTTCTAAGTATCATATATACATCAACATACATAGGAACTACGTCATACAAACACCACCCACCAATAGATAAATCTCAACAAAAGATTCTTCATACAGCATAATTATTATTTTATTATTTATTACGAGATATTATGTTTTCATCTAGCTGTGTAATAATAACATCACATAACCCCTGATATCGCGATTGTTGATACGTATGTGTACCATAATATTCTAAATTCATATCTTTGGAACATTTCACTGCTTGAAATTCGTTAAACTGGTAAATAAAAAGTAATTCAGGCTGTGTACTAGCATTTAACAGGTCACATAAATATTTCAACGAAATGAAGACAGGAACACTATTATTTTTTCCAAAATGCATAACTTAGCCACGTTTGATTTTCTGAAGGTTCATAACCGATGTAGATAATCAAAGACATATATGGATACGAAAATGTATCAAATACACTTCAAGTTATGAGTGTAAACGAACTCAAAGAATGTCGATGCCAAATCCGAACAAATTGAACGTAATAAGTGTAAATTCCAACAAACCCACACTTAGCAGTCTTTACGAATGAAATAATAAGTACCATAAATGATCTACTAAAATATAAAATGCATTATTAAGATGCATTATATTATATTATTTGCATGCGATGACCATTACAAGTTACATTTCCCTTAAGATTATTAAATAGTAGAGGACAGACGAGTAGCAGATCATAGTCAGTAGGTATGTCCAAAAATTCCACCAAGAAGACGTAATAGGAAATGCATACCAAAAATGTAAACGAAGGAAGGGCTTAAGAAGCAAGTGACTATGAGCCACTCCTTCGACTTTTACTACTGCATCAAATATTATAGTCTTACTTGCATAGCGTTTTTAAGAAAGCAGCATTGGCTGACTGTACAAATAACACAATATAAAGTGTTATAATTTTGCAAAAGGTGTGCTATAGATAAGGATAGGCTATAACCGTAGCTAACCACATCTCCTAGCATAGCAGGAGTGTAAAAGATCTGAAAATGTGAACGTATGTAAAGTGATACTTCAATTCTTCATACTGTTAACACAACACACTTTGATTTTTAATCTCCTGCTCTATCTTGTTTGTACATCATTTAAGAATAGTGTCATTGCCTATATGCAAAACGTGCAATACCTATACAAAAACTATCTTGGCATAAAAGAAAAATGTTAGCGTCATTATAAACATTTTATACGGCAGAGAATAGAGGAGTAATTTTGCTAGAGTCATAGTCAGAAAGACATCGTTAAAAATGATCTTGTAGACTCTTTTTTGGTTCACACTGACGTAGATTCTGTCTGTATAGTTTGTGTACTGATTGTAATGCATATAAAACAGCCTACATATCAAGGAATGTACAATAATGTTCTTCTACTATGTATGTGCATGTCTAATACTTTTTTGTTGTGTAGCATTAGCTATGTTGTTGCGGACATAATCTCATGTTTCGAAAAGTAAAGTCTGTCTATACGTACAACTGCTAGATAGACTTGTGTACGTAGCAGACTGCAGATGAGAAGACTATCTTTGTACTGTACTATGAATTTAGTTGTGAGAGAGACATGGTGGAGAGTATTAGTACGGAGGACTACTAGTAAGGAATAGAATCGCAAATAAATCGCCAGGACGTGTTCTGCATGTTAAAAGTTCTGTCTGTGTCCATTTTGACGCCTCAAGGCAACGTACGTACGTGTTTTGGTCATCATCATAATCTATACGAAGAGATCTCATATTATGAATGGTGAAATACGGACCACATATAAACGCTAGATTGACACAGAGTGGAAGTAGTCGTTGCTGAATGGCTATCACTGCCGGCAAACTCAGGAATAAATGCTATTACCTATTCACACTAATAAAAACATTATAGTTATTATAGTCTCTGTCACGAACTATTAAGAGTCTAACTAAACATTACAAAGACACAGATATAGATAGGGTCTACTAGTAGAATATGGTGAATCCCTGCTAAATACTATTAAGTACATTCATCTAAAAGCCTTCGCCGTATCACTTCCACCTTTCCATAGATTCACAATTACTAACACTAATCACTAATGGTTCCCCTTTTGCCATAATTAGATTTGCTTAAGAGTATTTACGCTAGTACATATTATCATTGTGCCCCAAGGTCATAATTATTATCGATTTTTGTGTAGTTACCTTTTTTAAATATGCAATGCATTTTGCAAAGTAGTTAGTCCACAAGCATTGAAATATTAATCAAATCCGTAGTTTAACTTAATTCGAAAATATACAAACTAAAGTAAATACCTGAATGAATTTTATAAATAAGTGACACAAGTGTCATATTATAGTACACTAACCACCACGCATATTGGTAGGTATGTGGTATAGTATAGGGAAGCATAATGCATATAGATAGAACCATCATATCAATGAAAACATTGATCTGAACTCTGAAGACAAAAATAGTCTTACACAATGGGAAGGATACCCACGTTAATATTGATATGGGATGCAAGGCAAGGGTATCTACTCTATGAATGAATGTACCTACTGTAATTTAGAGAACAAAACTGTCAAGAATAAAATATTAGTAGGTAGAGGACTTATCAATCAGCATAGATGTGCGTACAGAGATAGTAGAGAAGGTACTTCTTTCTTCCTGATTCATTTAATGATGATAACATCTTTGTAATTTCTCATGTTTTCTCAGTTGGCCTTTCCAATTTACGCTGTACTGTACACTGAATCCTTTTTCCATCATAGTATGCGTATACCTAGCGTTTTGGAATTTGAAGATTCATAGTTAAATAAAGCTGTTCTTATGGGTCATTCATACGTGTGCACTAGTATTCTAACGTCTTCAGTTACTAATAACTTTTAATTTACAATAATATAGCAAAATCCTTACAATATAATAAGGTATAAACAAACACTCATTTAGTTGCCATTTTACAGTAATTCGAATGAAAGTTTTATTGAGATATGAATTCTAAGAGAGGTATTAAATGGTCAAGTGGTTATTATTTATAATATAGTTATTGCGTTCAATAAAATTAGATTATGAAATGGTGTTTCACCAAAGGCAAAAGTGGTAAAACGCAGATCTTCAAGTTGTATGCACCTTATTTCGCACTAGTACCAATAGTAGTGCTAGTGGTAGTAGCAAGGGGTGAGTGAGTGTGACTTTGAAAAGAGAGTGCTAACTAATTGTGTGTAAGGTAGGCAGTATTATAGTATATAATTGAGACAAAGACGAACAGGGTAATAAAACAGGGAAGAACATGAGTAAATATAAAAGGAATTGCAATACATTGTATTTGTGGGTTATACTTTGTGTTTGAGTATAAACATAAAAATAGAGAGACGAGGAATACCCAGCCTGAGCTATTGCATAACAATAATATCAGTAATGGGAATGTATGTTTATGAGCAGGGTAGGTAGGTTGGTAGTTTAGTTATGAAGGTATATAGTATGAAGTAGTGTGTTATGGACATAATGTTTGGTTATCTAGTGTAGAATCAGAAAGGCGGGCACAGAGGGAAGAGATTTGGTCCTGCTGCGGCTCTTAGTACACTTGATTAGTTACGCCCATCTTTCCTCGCTTGTGGCTAATTATTCAACCGTGTAAAAAAGTCAATGACTAATGAGTGCATTACGCGTCTCTCAGGTGAACCTCTTTTTCATCTCTTGTTCAACTTTCCGTCTCTTCCTTCCTTTGCCTTCCCTCGGCCGATTTCCCGATTTCACATGATTTTAATTACTTCCCAGCAAGTGTCCTGCCACTTTTTCTACATCTTCACAGATTCTCACTTTGATAGTTGCTTAGCCAAACTTTATACATTTCAAACTGTTCCCTAACGTTCTCGCTTATCTATCTGTATGCACCCTTCTATTACATTTATTATGTTTAATAGTCGACGATCATTTCCTCATCTCTTCCCATTAGGTACAAGTAAAATGCGGCATTATTGCAAAGCTCTAACTCTAACCCTTTACTCTTCTTTCGTGCGAACTAACATCAAGTAGATTCAAGTCGTGATGTTTTGACTTGGTGTTCCGATGTAAAAACACATTTGATCTATAGCTTTCTATTATCAGTTTTCTATCTTTTCAGATAAATGTTCGCTGATGTCGCATACTTGGCATAATACTAGGCATACTCTAATATTTTTATGATTTTCGGTAAAAGATCTTTTGATAGTAATGTTGATTTTGTTTCGTTGATAGCACAGAAGATAGGTTTTCTAAGGCTTAATTCGATTTTAGGCTTTGATTTCAGATTTTATGCGCACCTTTGCCGTGGAAGATGAGAGCCTGGATAAAATACATAAATATTTATGTGCCTCTTCTGATAAAGAATTTTCGTATTGGTACTTACATACAGATGAAACAGAAGATAAAAGCGTATTAGTACTTCTGTTTGAAACGCAGCATCTGTGATGCATCGTACACAGGACAATATATCGCTACGAAGTATGAAGTACATTTATATTTCTGTCTTGAAGTTGAAACTTCTTTTGATTCTACAGCATCTCCTGCACAGCAGGCAGAGTTAAAGTAAGTGCTTTCGGATGCCGACTAGGGAAAAAACAGAGTGAGTCAGAAAGAAAATACAGAGAAGAAATGAAAGGAAGGCCAGGGCGAGAGAGAATGAAATGAACAGTGAGATACCCATTTACACCTTGAGGTCGTATTAATTAGTATCAAATAATGTTATGACTTGGGTCAGTGTTATGTTGTTCCACTCCTAATTTCAAATTACTTGATCATTCAGCTCTGTAGACTTTGCTTACTAAATCAAAGTCCAGACCGGCCACCTGAGCACAACTTACACACAATTCATACATTAAATAAATTGGACATGAGTTAAGAGACTTCCAAACAAATACACAAGAATGAGAAAATTACTACCCTGACTATTTCCAAGTGGGAGATGGAAACTGTTACTTTGATGGAAACTGGAAACTGTCCAAATTTTATAATATAAAAGTATTTTTAGTGATAAAAGGTGTACGTGACACCTAAGTATTTGTACACATTAAGAAAAAATTCAGAAAATTCATATTTTTGGTGCATTTTCAATGTTTTTCCGATGTTTATTGCTATTTGTCAATTTTACAATTTTATTAGTCACGATACAATTGGTAGAAAATTCCTAAGAAGATGAAAAACCTCCCACAACTTTATCTTCCGTACTAAGAGTGTTTAAAATTGCTAGTAGGCATGTCAAGTATATTAAGTGGGTTAGAATATGAATAGGAAGAAAAAATTCAGGAAGACATTTTTCCTTATTAATATAACTGCAAACTTATTTGAGAAGAAAAGTGGTGAAAGGTTGAGGTAAGAACTGACGTTGGAAATAAAGTGGTACATGACTAGATTTAAAAACTTCATTAGAGCTTAAAGGTTGAACAAACGGAGTTTTGTGTTTGTAAGCAGATTTAAAGTTTTGACAAATTCGAAAACCATGTGCAAGGAATCCAAGTCAATTCCAAAGTTCGTTAATCAAGCTGACAGTGACTAAAGAAGATTTTAATGAGAATGAGTCGTCGGCTCAGCAAAGGGTTGTGACCCTATATCTCTCTTCCAATACAACAAATCTCTATTCTCCTGTGCAGAGAAAAGTTATTTTACGTAGGCAGGCTAGGAGCATAGTAAATAAAAGGGGATGTGTATGGTATTAAAATAAGTAGGAAGAGGGAAGGCGACTTAGAAGAGTTGAATCCTAATATGCTAATATAAAATAACTGTGAATGATTTGTATGAAGTAATAACTGCAGCTTAGCGAAACTTAAAGTCTATCTGAGCTCATCAAAAATTTGAAGTTGCCGTATTGAAGGGAGACGTCGAGAGTAGGATTTTAACAGAGCTATAATGTGAACCTTTTATGAAATTACAAGTACCTTTTGATAGTCTGACTTGGCATACGCTATGAAAAACAAAAGCTCGGCAAACCACGCTTAGTCAAGAAATTATACTATTAAATATCTTAGAAATCATACGTTACCTTTCTTGGTTCGATGTAATAAGTACTTTCTAATATTGTTCTCTAAGTTCCCATTTCAAAGTATCAAATGAAACTGGAATGTTCTACGTTCTTCGTATTCCTAGTACTACATGCAGCGGAAGATAGGTATAATATTATTAAACTTATGATATGATAGTGTTGAAACATTACATTTGAAATGATTTCAACTGCAAAAATTATTGAGGGCGAGCTGATGTTGAAGTACGTTCGTAGAAATAAGAATGTTTATCAAAACAAGAAATGAATCAGATAATAATTTCATCATTTACACTTACATACCAAACTAAGAAGCTCTGCAAAGGCTATGTACGGAAAAATTAATGGCAGAGAACATAATATTTGTATCTATCTGTGAGGAGTAAATAATAATGCATGTATATATGAAGGCAGATGGAGAAGAGCACCAATCAGATCAACTACCTACTCAACAATAGAGTGTGATTCTGCATCTAGTTTACAGTTTACACAATTGCAGACACTGGATTTTAGGTGTGCAGAGGGAAAACGTAATATGTGATTTGTATGATTACCTACGTTTATTCACATTCACACTTATAAACCCTTCAAATTCATATGTTTATTCCTGTTGTTATGTTTTTAGAGATGGAAAAGGCTCACAGAGTCACGTCACGTCTCAGGCTAAAGCAAATCAAAGCAAGTACAAATGAAGCTCGGCCTGGTTCTTCGGCTTCTATAAACGTTCCACGTAGGAAGACTAACTTAAGGTGGAGTCCTCACACTAATGACGATGGATTATAGTGTCTCTAGCTTCTCTCCTTCTTTTTTCTCATCGCCTCTGACTGATATTCATTTTGTCCCACACACATCACATTAAATCACATTCAACTCCGACTTAATACACAAAGACATATCAACAGATACAAATAATAACTACAAATGAGCGAAGATGTTCCTAATTCTAAAACATATAGACAGGTGTTCAGAATAAGGGACCTACCTACATTTACTATATACAACTCCTTCCTACCCTATCGCTACACTACATTTACGTACGTAGGTATATATATACCTAAATACTCACATTAAATCTTCCAAACATTTGAAGAAGAGACCTCCCTTAAATTTTACCAACTTTGATTCATTTGACTTGAGATTCACATCATCACATCATTTTTACCTCTACAGTTCAACTCATCATAATGTAAGCAAGAGGAGAAATGATATATTCCTTCCTCAAGAAGAACACACCTAATGACTCAGCTTATTTCCACTATTGCAATTGTGATGCCTTCTCATTATACTTATTATAAATAGAAACTACTTCAAGAGATAGTGTGTTATTTGGGATGTGAAACATTAATATATCCATACATATTTACTTCTATTTAAGTTCTATTTGAGTGTATTGTCTTATTGCAATTCAGAGATTCATACAAACATATCACAATTTCAGTTGACTAAATCTTTTCAAACAGAGTATTATATTTGTAAACTTCAGTATGACGTCTACTGTATTAGGGATATTAGGATGTGTAATGTACAAAATACCTATGATGATGTCCACGGACATTTTCACACTTTTCAATTACCGACTTGCTTCAGCGATTCTATTTTTTCCTACATATCAACTGGGAATTATACTACATCACATTTCTACTGACTTGTTCCAGCATAATATTGTAATCTACTTTCTACATTTCTATCATCATAAATATTAAATCCCAACTCTCATCCTTGTATCCGTTTGCTTAGAATCTTTTATGCCGATGACATTACATGAGCTTATTAAAATTTGGTTGTGTCATTTACTTTCTCAAATTCTAGTTTCCTCTCCCACTTTAAACACATCCTTGTAGTAGGTACATATGACTTTAAATAAATATGATGAAAGGAGCATGCTGAATTGAATACAAATTAGATGCTTTCGCACTTTGTGGCACGATTTGTAAACTTATTTTTTGAAAAGTGACAAACTGATAATAATTTCTCATTTTAATGGTTTGTCAGCTAAAAAGCAGAACAGGCTGCTGAATTTTGTTAGAAAATCCATTATTTCAAGGGTGTACTTTCGGCTACCAAGAGTTTTTGTACATTTTAATGTGTGAGGAAGAGGATTCTAATGCTTGGGTAGTAACGTAAAATTATTTTCTTTTATGATTGGGCAAGGAAACCGGGTATTTCCATCTATTTACTATTTTGCTAAGGCCGCGACATTTACCATTCCAGAGAATGTAAATTACTTACGAGTTTAATTTTAATGGGCATTTAGTCACTTGCAAGTGAAGGTAATAATGGGAACGAGTCAAGCATTGCGTTACGATGGAGCTCATGCTCAAGTTGAATATCATGCCGGGTGGCCTGCCCTCACTTTTTACGACGACTAAGTAATTTAACCGAGATGTAAAACTTTTTTAAGGACCAACTAAAACTGTAATCCGTTTACACTGAAGTTCAATGGTTAGTTATAAATATTATTTCCTACCAGGTGGACATTAGGACATTACCATAGTCTGAAAATCATTTAGGGGACAATTAAAATCTTTCATGCACTTCTTCTGCTCATACGATCAGGTTACTTGTCAGTACTACTTTCAAAATATTTATTGCACAAGAGGTGCACTCCATAGGTATATGAACATTTTTTACATATAGTAAGGTAAATGCAGTTAGTAGTTAACGATTATATCCATTTGGTCTCACTACTAAACTACCTACTAGAAACTCATTCAAGAAAGTCGTCAATTTATAGCTATTAATACTATAAGAAAACAGCAGGTGAGATTTAGGTGAAGAAACTTACTCGGTCGGTGAGCAATTTGGGCCACAAGCAAAGACGACGCCCTAAACACATTTTGCCAGGCATAATTTTGCTAATAGCGACTTTAGCTAACATCCAAACCCGACATCTCTAAACAGCAGCATTTACCAGTCAGTATATAAGTATAGAGGTACCATTTATATTACTTACATACCAGAAGTTTAACTGTCCTAAATGAAATAAATGGCAAACTGGAATTATAGTTGTCTCTATATCCGTACCTTAAACCAAAATGTAAATATTTAATAGGGTTCACGGAGAACTCGAATATATGATTTCG
>JABASI010003276.1:0-16968 GCA_019776505.1 Tomocerus nigrus
CGCCGTTTCCGTGAACATTTGTCCGTTAACTCATTTTCCGTCAGTTTCCATTACGAAAACAACACTCGTGTCGGAAAAACCTTAATGTAAATGACGTTTGTGTTATATGGGTTAGTTTATATATAATTTAATATTTATTATTTAATAATTGTTTAATTTCTACACCAAAAGATTAATTTTTACCCCAAAAGATTTTTACCCCAAGTTTAATTTTCACCCCAAAAGTTAAAGTTTTAGCCCAAGAGTTTAATTTCTATCTCAAAAGTTTATTACCCCAAAAGATTTTTAACCCAAAAGTTTAATTTGCCCCCAAAAATATTCATCCCAAAAGTTTAATGTTTACCCCAATTAGATTGATTGAAAACCCAACCGTTTAATTTCTACCCTAATGGTTAGTTCAAGATTCAGTTATTTCTTTTTATGTAAATGAATAGTAATTTAGGATGCTAAGGTCAGTTTTAATATATTTTTTTAACCGCGGATGTTTATTGCTATTCGAACATTTGTTTTACATTACAGATGCGTTTGGTTACATTTTATATTAATACGGTAGAATTGTACGATTATGCACAGCCGGTTAATTCCATCGTTGGCTCGTCCATGTAATTAGAATTTTTCGATTATTTAGTCAAATAGTAATTACTACATATAATTGAATAGTTATTTTAGCTGATAATTATGCATTCGGAATTTTAGTGAGTTGGACCTTCACACATTTATCACACACGAGGATCATGTCATCGGAAGTTTTCGTTGGCTTCATTAATATGCACCATTTACGTAGATATTGGCAGAGTAGCATTTGTTGTCAGATATGTTCTGAAATATTTATCATTAGAACTTATCGGAAATTCATGTCCTACACACAACACAATCTACGATTATAAACAAACAATACACTCTTATTATTACACATAAACTTTATACACACCGACACAATTAATTACACGAAATTTCTGAACTACAGACACCGCTATCTACAGAAACCCATAATTTAATTAATTTAATTCTTTTATTATTACATTTACCCTATAAATCTTATACTAACTAAACAAATGAAAATTGCATTGTGTCAATTTACTATGGATTGCTTGACAAAAGACTTGCACTTAAAAGTACAACTTCTGTTTCAATTGCAAATACTCATCAATAAACTAATGTAGTAAGTAGGTATTAAATACATTACTTGTGCATATACTAATTAACATAATAATAATAATAATAATATAAGATATGAAGATAAGACACAAATACGACAGTGTCTTAGGATTTTATGCAATTACAATGCTTCTAATAAAATATACATTAGTTCGGCTTCTTCTAAGGTGCATATATATATAGGTACCTTAATGGATATGCGTTCTTCAAAAGAATAACGAAAAACAAGAGCAGACTCATTTGCCTTCAAATTGGCTTCTAAAGAATTCACATTTTCATCTTTATATACAAAAATTATAATTCTTACGAATTTCTTACTTGCACTGTGACTATATTTATCTAAGTACTAATAATAATTAGCTAATTTATGTGCAATTTGAAATTTTAAACCTTTGTACATGCTTAATTATTGTAATCTATTTACTTTTATTTATACATTAATACAAGCATAAATAATACAATTACAGTTACAATGAAAAAAAGCTATATGTATAATATGTAGGTAGTACTTACACTATAATGTCTAGACGTGTCTAATGTAACACAAAATTCAAGTTCATAACAATATCACATCATATTTTTCGAAAAACAAAAACTATCAATAAATTTTTGGCTAACTACTGCTGATTATCATTAAATATATTAACAATAATAATATAATTGGCTAAATACTATAGGTACATTAGTTAAAAAAGGAATGTACAGTTGAGTTCCTTGAAGTTTGAATAAAATATCAAAGTTTCACTTGACTGCTCATTAACTTCTAAGTATACTTCAGGGATTTTTATACTTTTTGATGAATATTGTTATTCCATTGATATTAGTAATTAATAATAATAATATGGGGATGATGATGAGTTGTTTTCATGTAAAAGTTTCAAGGGAGCTAGCTGGATATTTTGTTTTTCTATGTGCATTGAATTGGGAATGGACGGTATTGATTCAAACATTGATTACAGGTGAAAATTAGTGGTAGGTATAAGTAAGTACAAGGAGATTAGTAGAGGAAGAGTAAGGTCAGGTTTAGGAAGCGGAGTTATAGAATCCGAATTAATAATTCAGCTCCTGACACTTGACACAGTCTTGCATACCTTCGCTAAAGTCTTCGATTTGTATGGTGACTTCACAGAAGCCGTACTTTGTTTTCACTAGCTGCGAAGATTTCCTGAGAACGGTACTCGAGTTGAAACTGCCATTTGGTTCTGAAAATCAAAAATAAACCCAAAATTGTAGCACTTTATGTAATCACTCAAAAATTGTCAAATTGTACTACAAAGACTAATGATGCTAATCTTAAGGTTGGTGTGACTTGGTTCCGCTTTCCGCTGCATGCATTTTCCCACCCTACCAGAGATACCAAAAAACTGGATCTGTAATGGATAAACTATCCAGGACGTTTGCCAGGCTCTTCCAAAAAATTTCATCCGAAACGCAGCAAAACCTGTTGCATCTTTTTATACGACTCAAATAAAAAGGCGTGAAAGGCGGTTTTGCATGAAAAGCCCTTGACAGCGTTTCGAATGAAAATTTTGAAAATGTTTGAACCTTGTGACTTAGCAAGAGCAAAGTTTATTTGTCGATATTAATCAACTTTTTTCCCATTTTCATCCATTACAGATCCAGTTATTTGATATCTGGTGGAGTACGAAATCACACACAGCTGTACCAAAGTACCAAGTCACACTAACCTTAATATTAACTTATCTTATGCGTCTGTTGTCCACCTAAAATAAGGTGTGTCTATATTTTTATTATCATTAAATTTTAAAGGGGTAAGACGTTAAAACTATTAAAACTAAAAGATATTATCGTGTAGAGCAAAAGCATTTTCCGCCGGGACTCGGGAGATTCGGGACTTTTATTAATTTAGTGTCAATCAATGAATAGAAAAGGCTAATGACAATTTCCTCAATAAAAATTCGCTGAAAAGGAGTATGGGATTTTGTGAGGGTACATAATAATGAAGCTTCTCTTTGTGGAGACGTCCTTACGAAAGTTGTATAAGATTTTCATTGATTTTTATTGACAGGAGAGAGGGAAATGACAGGAGGCTAGGCAAAGTCTGTTTTGAGTGGGTGAGATAAGGCAGGTCGGCCAAGTTAAGTAAAGAGTAGGTCCTTCTCCTTAGTTATTTATTGCCTGTAATAAAGTTGGGAGCTATTCTTCGTGAATGCATAGCAGAAAGAAGAGAGTTGTCGGAAAGTCTCCTGATGATGACTACCCTATTTGTAGTAGTAGGAGGACCTAGTTAGATCTAACAGACATCCACTATTTCTTTGCGCATGAGTCCCGCGAAATTTCAAACAGCAAAATCACATTGGGGCGTAACAAATGTTAAAATTCCAAGGGAATCCAAAGAAAAAAAAGCCGGCTTTCCTATGTAAATGGAAATTTTTTGGGTTGAAATGGTCCTATGGTGTTTCCAAATTTTCGCTCGTATTTTTCATAAAAAATTTGAATTTTTATGAGGCATAAGACGAAAAATGGANAATTTTGCTGTTTTTCCTGGGAAGGATAGGCTTTAGCCCGAATGCCCTGCCCCCTTCAAATGCTTTGCACCCTTTTGACCGTTGAATCTCACGGTAACGTCTCAGATTGGTGGATGTCTATTGCATGACTGGACAGGATGAAAGAGGAATCTAGTTAGACAGAGAGAAAGTTGGCAAAATCGGCTTGCATAAAAAGTTTCTCTTTCCTCGACGACGATGTGATGATGTGATCTGACTGATGGCGAACGAACGGACTGAGTTTTTCAGACACACGACCGACGAATGGAAAACAAACTAAATCTAAAGCATCCGATTTTCTATAGAATTCTTATATCACCTGCTTAGCTCAGCTCTAATCTATCTAACTGTGTGAGAGAGAGAAAGTTCTTTCTCCATATGCGCCCGTAAGACTACTGATATGAATACCTACGCAGCTTTCTCTCCTTTCTCCGACTTATAAATAGCTTCCTCTCTCTCTCTCTTTAGAAAGGTTCCTCCCTCCCTCCCGTCCCGTCTATAAACGGTTATGTTATGATTTGAAAACTTTCTCTTCTCTCTCTCTTACTCTCTCACTCTCTCTCTAGAAAGGTTCCTCCCTCCCTCCCGTCCCGTCTATAAACGGTTATGTTATGATTTGAAAACTTTCTCTTCTCTCTCTCTTGTTCAGGTAGAAAGGGAAATGAATTCAAACAAGCTTCTCTCTGATCACATTCCCGAGGAATACATAAAAGTAATAATAAAAGTAAAAGGATGGATCTCGTAACAAATATTTGAATGAGTATCAAAGTATCGTGACTAGAAAACTTTTCTCCTCCACCCAGCACTCTAGTCTTACTTAGCTACTTTAATTTCACTTTCACTCCTGCTCACAAGACAAGAGAAATGAAACTTAACGGCAAACGGAAGAATATATAATTTAGTCAATGATAAAAACATAACGTTTCTAAATTCATTTTCTCCAATGATCTGTGTCAAGGTATTAGTAGGTAGACGCTATGTTAGCATGCAATATGGAATTGTAGCGAGACAGGCTCCTCCGATGGTTTTCAAATTAAAATGTCACTTTTTCTTTTACTGGAGGCAAATCAATGGAAAAAAAATAAAAACAGTCGACTAGACACATTATTTTTGTCTGCCGTCGAAAAAAATTGAAATTTTGATTTGAAAACAGTCGAGTCTACCTGCCTTGGTATGTGTCTAGGCTAGAGGTGTAGCAAAGAGAAAGAGGTTGCTGCATAATGAACGACTAAAAGAGAAAGAACATAATTTTGTCTCAAGTTGACACTTACCAATTGCTAGATGTGCAGACATGGCAATTTTATCCATTGACAGGGACCAGATTCGCAGATTGTGTACTTTGCACACTCCTTTCACTTCCAGCAGCGTCTCCCGAACTTCGTTAAAATCCAGCCCCTTTGGAATTCCTACAGGACAAATAGACACATTACAATCACACACTGCAATATAATAATGTTACGATTACTAAAATCACTTCACGATTCTCTCTCTCTTCTTCTATACCTACATGTGAAATTTCTACTCTTCATTCTCTATTGAAGCCCTATAGCCTTTTATTCGTCGATGACTTTGCATTCCATGCAATTTGCGAGTCACAAGGAGAATCGTAGTTCCTCAATTATTAAAGAAATACCTTTGCATGTTTCATATAACCCCGAAATTATTATTTATAGATAACTTCTGCGGATTTCACCCAATTTTTCATAGAATTTTCAGGTTTAGTCCATCGTAATTATTCGTAATTGTGGTGAGATCCTGTAGCGTTTAATAAAATTTTAGTCAGGTTTCGGTGAAATAACTAACCATGCGTCGCCTAAAAATCTCCAGCCATTCTTTCATATTTTAACCAAATGGTTTCGGTAATCTTGAAAGCCATTTGAGACAGTCAACTATTATTTGTGTCAATGAAACTTTGAAATTTTCCCTTATTCCTAAAATTGCTAATCCCTAATTGAAAATTTTGAGATTAGACGAAAAAAAATTGATTGATAATTTAATTAATTCGTAAAATTAACTATCATTCTTAAAGTAAAAATGAACGAAAGGATCGACACGAATTTTCATTAGCTTATTTCCCGGAGTTTTGGACGAAGTTTAAAAATAGTACTCCCGGGGGAGTTATTCTAGGGAATATGGTATGCGTATATTCTTTATTATGGTAGTGATCTAGAGGAGTATAGCATTGAATTACGTCTTGAACTAGTAGAAGAACTAGGTCATTATAATTGAAAATTTTGAGATTAGACGAAAAAAAAATTGATTGATAATTTAATTAATTCGTAAAATTAACTATCATTCTTAAAGTAAAAATGAACGAAAGGATCGACACGAATTTACATTAGCTTATTTCCCGGAGTTTTAAATGAATTTTAAAAATAGCACTCCCGGGGGAGTTATTCTAGGGAATAAGGTATGCGTATATTCTTTATTATGGTAGTGATCTAGAGGAGTATAGCATTGAATTACGTCTTGAACTAGTAGAAGAACTAGGTCATTATGTACATTTGTAACTTGTAGTTGTATTCATTGTGCGATGTTTATTGTGCAGTTTCGAAAAGAGACTAACTAGAGAAAGGAGGGAGGGAGGGAGGGTCGGAAGGGAAAGTAGTATCGAAATAATTGATTATAATGCAAGCATGCATATAGAGTAGAATTGTAGAGAGAGCGAGAGAGAGGGAATGAATAGACGGGAAAGAGGAGCAAGAAATCTCTTGGTGCAAATAAAGAGCTAGTAAATCTGCTGGAGATTTCCGTTCAGACTAAAGATTGGAGGAATGCTTGACGTCATCATAAGTACTGCTGCCTGCCACTTACCGCTCTGCACGAGGACCTACTACATAATCTAAGCCCTACACAACAAATAATATTATTATTATACAATCCTTATTACAACCAAACTCCCTACTTAACTTTCCAACATAACTTTCCATCTAAAATGGAACAATCAGACTGCTCAACTAGAAGTACCTACTACATAAACTTCCTTTTGGTTTAACTTTTCTGTTTCGTACATGCATTCACTATTCACATAATTCACCGCGTGTAGTATATACCTAAATATATAAGCATATTACACACAGCTCCATGAACTCATACTTACTTTTCTACCAAACACTAAACTTTCTACAATTCTTTCTGACTTTCTCCTCCTGGATTTTCCAAATAATAGCTAAAGGTATCTAATAGCTAAATCCATCGTAAAGCTAATTTTTGTGACTCCGCCTTTTTTAACTTCACGAACATTTTACGCATTTCAGATTTTCGACACGATGACTTGTTTAAGAGAAGTAGGGATTTCAA
The DNA here is from genome assembly GCA_019776505.1 of Tomocerus nigrus. Classification (NCBI taxonomy): domain Eukaryota; kingdom Metazoa; phylum Arthropoda; class Collembola; order Entomobryomorpha; family Tomoceridae; genus Tomocerus; species Tomocerus nigrus. The sequence continues at coordinate 6,966 of JABASI010003276.1, forward strand.
AAAGGGTCTCTTTATGTCAATAATTCAATTATCAATTAATAAATAATTAATAATTATATAAATTCGGTGCAATACTTCGCCCCAGGGGGGGGGGGGCTGTAAAATGGTTCAAATTTTCACTCCTTACTACACCAAGTGAGTAATAAATTATAGGTAGTTATACCCTCCTTGGGGGTGAACTAATTCGACTTATACGGTTATCGTAATTTTTAAAAAATTTTCTTCTCAGGATTTTGCACCTTGATAATATAGTGTCAAAATGAATGCTCTCAAATGAATGAAGGATTATTGGCGAAGAAATGTCCGTGAATTAAACTTTACAATCTTGAAAATTCATGGTTCAAAATTTAGACGGCGGCATCGCGCACTTTGATTTTGAATGGAAGAAATACAGAAGTTGACTTTTGTAGTGTTGTAGAAATAAATAGATTTCAGAATTTCAGTTGTTGTTGATCCAGTCATTAGCATGAATGTAGTTTAGTGTAGGGAGTAGGGAAAAGAAGTGAAATGAGAAATGCTTTTTAGGAATCAGGTCAAAAGCGAACAAGACTCGGAAGAGCAGTTAAACTGAAACAGTTGCTCGCTTTGCCCTGCATTACAGAGCATTAGTTTCGACTTGAGCTGACAACATTTCCTTCTTCCAGCTCCCTTCTCTAATGCTCATACATTATGCACAACTAATCTTTGTCATCAAGGTTGCAATTCGCGGCGATAAGCTCGCGAGAGCTTAACTAACAATTCTCTTGTCACATCAAATCAGATCAAATCCATTCAACTTGACTCTGTCTGACTCTCTCCATCCCGCCCGCCGCCCATAGCCGCCACTAGCCATTCCTCCTTTCCAAACCACTCACTCTCCCACTATAAATAATAAAAGCTAAACACAGAATCACAGAACGTAAATCAAAGGACTGCTAACTACTCCTTTGATCTTTCCAAATGCCCTAATGTCCATTTCGTAACGACTCTATTTCTAGTACACAGTCCAAAGTCGAAACAACCTAACGTATATCAATAGGGGAAAGCAATGGACCGCGGCTTGAATTATTCACATCTACAGATTTTCCGATTTCCCTTTAATATATTCTTTAATATAGAGCTAGATTCAGTTTCAGTGGCTACAATAATATATATTATCATATAAACCATCCAAGACGGATGTACTTAGTATTGGAACTTAGTAATGCATATTTTCTATTCTAAAAAGACACAAGTTGTGAGGATCTGACTACATAACCCGTCCGGAGGATGGGTAATTTTCTAGTTTCGTTTCCTTTGTTCATCATTCTGCGCTTTGGCGTTGGTACTAATAACGACAAGTTAAAATTTTTCGCTTAGGTAAAATCAGCCAGAAAAAATCGTCTCTGGAGTAGATTACTTTACAAATGATCAGAAAAGTCAAAACCTTTAGCTAACCAAAACAAAATTAATTTTTAAAATTTGGATTATAATCGTCGATGTATTTAAACAATCCTAGCAATGAATACCTCTAATATCTTTAAATTAAAACACAAAATACAAGAATGTTGCACTTCAAAAGATCTCAACTTCCAATAAATTAAGGAAAAGATGAAAAAGTTCGATTTATCAGGACTTTCTTTTATTCGGATTCCTTATTTCTACTTTAGCTAACGAATGCCCATACTACTGGAAACTAGAAACAATAGAAGGATAAAGGGATAAAGAAAGAGCATTAACTACTTGAGGATTTTGTAAAATAAGCCTAGCATGTGATTGGCCTTAAACTGATTTTAAGGCGATATAGAAAGGGAAGGAAGCTTATAAATTCGGCTCTCCCGCAGAATTATCAACTCGGAATTTCCATAACAAATTATTCAAACAATGTTTACAATGGAAATGGTTGGAAGGGAACATACTGTTCAAACAATGCTACTACACACAGAGAGAGAGAAACAAATACAACTGGCGAACTACAACCTCCACATTCTTCTCGCAAATCCTGCTCCACAGATTTGCATGATTTCTATGTGCAGAGTAAGTAACATGTCATGTCATGTGTAGACAGAGCAGAGCGGAGGAGAGTAGAGCAGAGAGTGGTGATGCAGAATTATTTGCGTATTTGTATTTATATGGCATGTGATTTCACCATTTCACATTCCATTTCCCAACCAAGTGCGATTTCTCATTTAAAACGTCGAAATCCTCTGGAATGTAAATACAAAAGTACAATAGTCGACTATTTCTGTATTATTCCATTGAATTGCCTAGGTATGTTCCTATTCTCCTTAGTCCAATCTCGCTCCATGTGCCAATTTTACATTCTAATTACTCACACTGTACAAATATTTAACAAAGCTTGCATTCCATTGGTGAATAAATTGAAATCCTAATTACCTTCCATTAACACCAGCAGAGCGTCACGGATAATTGCGTACGTTGTTCCCAGAACCAAAACGGAGAACAGGAAAGTACAAATCGGATCCACGATCACCCAAGATGGCTGTAAATATTCAAAAAGCATGAAATCAGCATGTGAAAAATAATTCCAATCACAGCAGGTCCTCAACGACCAATCAACTTGTCCTAGCTGAAAAGGTGAAAAGATTTAATTAGAAACAGAATTGAAAGTTATACCTGGAAATATATGGCAATAGCTGCCAAGAAAACGCCCAGACTTTGCAAAAAGTCGCCGATGACGTGAATGAAGGCAGCTCGAACGTTAAGATTCGGTTTCTCCACTGCCACTTGGGCAGATGTACCCGAACAGTCACTCTCCTCATGTTCATGATTATTATGATGAGTTCCGTGCTCTACGTCTTCCGTACTAACGTATCCCCGATTCGACTTTGCCGCTGCTGCGACGTGACCATTTCCATGGCCGTTATGCGTTGTCTTTGGGACATGCGAGTCATGACTGTGGTTGTGACCCCCGCCTCCGCCATGCGAGTGTGAATGCTGATGAAGGGTACAGCCCATTCTGAAAATTCAATTCACATTCATTTATAAAACATCATTCAATTATTTTACACCAGACACCAATACAAGTAAATAAACACATTTCCTTAAGTTTGGTGTCACTTGTTCGTCCAGTTGCACGTGTTTTCCCAGAAAGCAAATAACTCAATCTGAAATGGATGGAAATGCAAAAATTGATTGACATGGACAGATAAATTATTAAAATTATCCAGGCAACTCTTCAACATTTTTAAACTTTTCATCTGAAGGGCAGAGAAATGTGTCGTGCTTTTTTATGTGACTCCAATAAAAAGGCGCGAAAGAGCTTTTTGCGTAGAAGACACCTGACAGCGTTTCAGATGAAAATTTGGAAAATGTTCGAGGGTTGTGAAACTCCTGGATAGTTTATCCGCCGATGTCAATAATCTTTTCCCACTTTCATCCATTGCAGATCCAGTTATTTGCTATCTGGTGGAATGGGAAAGCATACGCAGGGGACCAAGTCACACCAATCCTAAAAATCTCATAATCCTAGCTGTATTTGTATTCCATTTTCCATGGACTTTGTCCCATCGCAGAATGAAAATACAAAAATGGACGTAAATTACTTATCTAGTATATTCTACTAAAATACTTGCATATTATTTTCTGTCAGTTTTATATGTGAGGTAGTCTAGCACAGGAAGAACTGTTTTCTCGTTTGAATTTGAATAAACTTCAATTCAGTGAGCACTGATCATCAGTAGCTCACCGAAATAACTACAACAAATACTGGGGACATTATGTCAACAATGATTCATTCAACTCACGAAAAAGCAGGAAAGCGTGAAAATTAGAGAACTTTTCAAGAAGACAGAACAAAATACTTTCTTTTCTCCAGGCTATTTTCTCGTTTCTATTTGCACGCCCCCACACAGTTGCAACATTTTCCAATGCTTTCAACGTCAGATTCATTTGTACAGAATCAGATCATTATTCAAGGAAATTCGAATTGAAAAATTGGACTGTTTGAACTGTAAATATTGATACATTGAGTGAACTGACTACCTGTGAAAAAATAGGTTTTAGTTTTAAATTCAGGACGTAGATAAATAGATACTGAACTAAATAAATATGCCAATCTCCTCATCCTCAAGTCTCAAGTTCAGGCAGGGTAGAGGCAGGCCAATAAAATCCGCCATGAAACCATTTTAGTAGCAAGTTCTTCTTTCATTGCTTGCTAAGATAGGATTAATATTGAATTAAAAAGGGCGCTGTTGACTTACATTACGTTGACGATGAGTCCAATTCCCGAAGTGATGAGCATGATTTGAGCATCGATTTCGAATTCTTGAGTGATAACACGTTGAACAGCCATGTAAACGAGGATGCCGGTAACGACCCAAATGAGCAGAACGGAAGTTAGTGCTCCGATTACTTCTGCTCAAGGAAAAATGAAAAGCATATCTGGATAAGTTCCTTTCATTTCCATTAACAGTCATAAATGGGCAATAAATGAATTTCATGCGAAGGAGGAGAAAGAAAGGAGTTCTGCCTCGAATCCCGAATCAAAATGTGCTTGATTTATTAGACACACACGCTTTGGATTTAGTGTTTGTAGATAGATGAAGACATTTCTGGATTCAATTCCAGTTTGTTCTCTTAACAAACTGCTAATGGAAAAGTAAACAGTGCATCTGCTTTTATAAGGACGACAAGGAAGAAGATTCGGCTAAATAGCCGAGATCCCGAGAATCTTCTTCCAACTAACCAAAGAGCAAATGTTTCCTTTAGTTCCCTCCAGGATGTTTCTCTCTCATCTAAAATGCGATACAGCACCTGCACGTGCTCTATAGACATCCACTAATCTGAGAACTTACGGTGAGATTGAACAGTCAAAGCATTTCAAGGTAAAAGAGCATTGAGGCCAAGCTTATATACCCTTCCCAGCCGAAACAGCCCAATTTCTATTTTTCGCCTTATGCGTCATAAAAATTCAAATTCTTTTATATCAAAAATAAGAGCCGACATTTACAAACACTTTAGGGTCATTTAACCCTTAAAAAATTCCATCTATTCAGCAAAATAAAACTTTACCATTAAATCGCATCGGTTGGTGGTTTTATGCTTTGTTACGCCCCAATGTGGTCTTCCTGCTTCGAGTTCGCGGAACTCATGCCCAAATAAATAGTGGATGTCAATGATAAGAGACTAGGAAAGCGCATCTAATTATTTTAACCTAACCTAACTTACAAATGAGATGCTCCATGTTAGCTAGTTACAACAGAGCACGTGCAGGTGCTCTATCGTAACTCGCGTCACTCTCTTTCTCTCTTGTTCTGTTCTACAGAAGATGGGATTTCATTTTTCTTTCCCTTCCTTCCTCAGGATTAATTTAATTTGCAGCTTTTGTCAGTGAAGGGACTAATGAAGGTAGAGCTAGAAGAGTAAGAAGAGCTTTGCTCTCCCCACACGGATCACTGCACTCGGTAAATACTCCACACAACTCAACTAAACTAAAACAAATCCGTCGGAGACTACTTCTCGTCAGAGCGAGACTCTTCTTCATTTTACAAGCGTCCAGCCTCTTCTTCTCTTTCACATCACAGACAACTGATTGTCAATTTAATGCTACAGATGTATCTCTTTGAAAACACGTGGTGGATATAACTCTTTCTTCCCAATCATTTCACTCATCCTCATCAACAGACACACAGCTATACCTCTCTGAGACTTGACTTCATTTATTTTGTCTCTCACTCAGCTTCTTTCTTTGAGCATTTACTAATAAGACCACTTACGGAAATTAAGTAGCTACAAGACGTGACTCTTCGCGCTAGCTAACTCTCAACATTAATTATTGCCAATGTAATAGCAATAGTCTTTCACACTTATCACAATTTACTAAATTAATCTGTCCTCGTGATTATTTTTTTATAATCTTATTAGAAATACTATTATAAAAGATGATTAAACCACTAAACTTCAGAATGACTACTAAAATTGATCTCAGTAAAGTCAAAAATGAATTTCTGTTATTGCAGACATTGAAATGATGTTGCACTAGATTAGTAACTAGTAACTGTGCTATATACCTAAAAACACAACGTTCAGGGGAAATTTTACGTCGTGAGAAATTAGATCATCAGGGGAAATACAAATCAAGATAACCATCACATACAGCATGTCTGCTCCCTTGACTTAACTTGATTTCATCAAAATTATGCCTACTGATGATTATATGAACCTCGAAATGAAAGAAATAGGAGATTGTTTTCGTAAAATACAAAAAAAATCACGCCTCGTTTGATTTCATCTATTTTTGTCTCATAACCTAAGGGTAAACTCACCATCAGTTCTGCTCTGTACCTACCTATATATACGCCTATGCATGGTGAAAGTAAGAAAGTAGGATTATGGAGAAAGTATTTCTCTGTTGAGGAACAATGCAGAATAGGGAAATGAGTAGGTGTAGGTATTTATGTGTATGAGTAACTGATAGCCATCATTATTATGTACGTAGCAAGTAATAAAAAGTGAGGAGATGAGTGTTAAGGGTGACTGACCTGCTCGGTGGTAGCCATAACTTAATCTTTTTGTGGCAGGTCTTTCGGAAATATACAAGGCAAACAAGGAGATCATGAAAGAAGCAAAATCCGTAAGCAAATGGGCAGCATCCGAGGCTATTGCAAGACTCCCAGCGAAGTAACCCCCTGAAAATAAAAACACGCACTTTCAGATACCATACACATAAAGTAGCAACATTTCCTTTTCTTTGTCCACAAGTTTTCACCCTTAACCCAAATATATGCACATTGAAAATGATTTATTACACTTCCAATTGCAGAAAAATGCATACTTATTATTTATGCTATTTTAAATTTCTTTAGATAGAGTGACAGTGTTATTGTTATGATTGCTAAATTGCATTTTTAATGGAAGTCATCATTTCATTTTTGGGCATATAGGTAGGGATATAAATTCCAAATTCCAAAAGGTAATAGATTTTTTACTTTAAAAAAATTGTTAATCTACCGATTGTCTCTCCAATCATGAATATAACGCAGAGTATACTGGCTATCCATAGTTTTTTCCGTGCTTTTTTGTCGATTTCGTGACGGTGCTCATCATCGTGACAATGCTCGCCAGAATCTGTAAATAAAAATTCATGTTTAGTAAATACATTGCTCTAAAATTGTTGATTGAAGTCATACACTCCAGAATATTAAAAAATAGACACAGTTGTTGGGCAAAATCTGGTTTTCAATGGGTGATGGGTTTGTGTGGTTTTATTAACTCAGCATAATAAATTATGGATTATTATCGAGTTCAGAGAATTAAAGAGTTGAAGTTAATATCACAAAGTACAAAGTAGTAAAACAAAGGTGAGTATCAAGGGCATGTGTTAGGATTTTTACCTATGAGAGTTAACTCGTACATGCTTCTGTGAATTAATCTGAATGATTATTGTCGTCACATTCCGTAAAAGGCTTTGCCTCAAACTGATTTTCTTATCAAATTATCAATTTATGGCTAATCTGAACTGAAGGATTGCGCATTAAATAATATTCACATTATTATTATTATTAGCACTAAAGTGCGCTTGTGTATTAAAAATATTAAAATTCTTTAGTAGTCGATTAAAATGCACAGTAATGGAGACGGAGGAAAAAAAATGTTTATATTGAGTGCAAAATTATTTGGTGCCATGCTATAATATTTGTTAGCACATTTGGTAAGTCCTGACATGACAATGAGTAGTAAAGCCGTCGTGATGTGATCATTGTTATGATTGTTATGGAAGGATGCGTCTTTTGTATAGCGACTCTTTATGCAGCTTCAAATTACACATTATGTACTACTCGGTTTTAATGTTAATGAGTTTCGTGGGTTGTGATGCATGTGATGCGATGAATCCATTTTGACATTCATGATGATAACTTGGAGAATGAATGATGTGAGTGTGGTGCGATCACACCTTTTTATGAAACCTATAAAATATTTATACCGTCTATAAAGACTGCGCTTTGAGTTTCAGTCTCTCTCTCTTACAGAAGTTACAGATACAGCCCGAAATGAAATCTAAATCTAAACTGTGGAACTCTGTGATTATGTATGTAAGCTTTTTGGTCTGGATAATATTATGAATCGTTAAAAACACTGTTAACAACTGACTAGACTGCGGCACTTATTTTTCCTTAGGGATGTAATGTTTTAATGGAATGGTGATAATTACTTAATAATAATTTGCTTATGTTCGTTAGTTAGCAAATAATAATTATGGGATTTCGCCAGTCGTGCCTAGAGATTGCAATTAGAGGTCATTTTCACTGAAAATTAAGTCGAAAGTTAATTGGACAAGAAATATATTCAAACTTCAAACCTCCTTGAAGGTTATTGTTATTACAGTAGGAACTAGGAACAACAGTTTCCAAAAACATTTCTCAGAAGTCCAGGATGTGATCATTAGAATTATGGGGGAGTGTTTTAAATTGAATGCTAAAAAGTGGTGTGGTCCTGACGTTTAAAAATAGGTAGGTACGTGGTAGGTACGTGAGAAAAAATAATTACTATTGGTGATTGTTATTTTTAGCATTGATAATTAGCTATAGGCCAAACCTTGAATTGTAATTGACATCCGTTGGTCAGCACACCTGCAGGCTGCTGTATGGGAATTAGATGGACATTGACAACTGGCTGTTGCTACTGAATTGCCCACTTCTGAGATTGGAAGACTTGCCGCATCTGAACTTCCCCCGCCTCCTCTTGGTACATCCTCGCTGTATGATTTGATGTTGCTTGAATCTGTCAATCTGAAAACAACAAACATAGAGATGACTGTAAAAACGGATTGCTTTAAAAATTACATGCAAATTATATTATTGTTTACATTAAGAATTTTAGTAAAATCCTAACAATTTCTTGAATTAACGCTTAAGAAAGATTAGAAATCAATTTAATTATTATAGATTATTGCATATGTACTTATTTTATATTATGAAGCAATTTTCATCTACGAAGTTAATGGGAACATTTTAATTTCAATAATTAATTAGCTGCGTTCTACAGACATTTTTGACCTTAAAAAAGCGAATGTTCATATTTCATGTATTGGAAACGCAAAAGTGAGTATAGTATTATTACTTGTATAATTTATAGTTAGGAATCTTCATGAGATCTGAAATTAATTTAAATATTTTCGAAATCATTTGTAAAATGCAAACTTTGCATACAGTAAAAACATTTTTCAGTGGGCGGGCAGTAACCCTTTAGTGTAATCGAATTACGTCTTCCCATAGACTATATTTAATGGAATAAGTACTGCATTTCCATTGGCAAGCAAAGAAGAGTGAAAGTGAGGAAATATATGCCTAGGCACCTAAATTTCTCCATCATTACACAGAACGTGGAAATCAGATCAAATTACCCGAGTTCACTGGCTCAAATAAACAGCGGAAAGAAAGGCTGAAAGTTGAGCCACCGAATCCGGACAATCCGGAGGCAGAGATATAAAATTCAAATCAAAACTACACATTATCCTTATTCGCACTATCACACACACATTCGAAATTCGAACCCATTATTATCACAATCATCATCTTCCTACTCTATACTTTCAATGCGCAGCAGAATGGAAATGGAGACAAAATGCACAAATCGACTACGTAGTTAGTGCAGAGAAAGAGTGAAATAATATTATTCCAATTTTACTGGGCTACCCAGTTCCGTTTAATGGGAATATACTGGGAAATAGCCTAATTTAAGCATATCTCTGCGACGAAATTCGAACTTCGAACTGTAAAGATCTGGTTCGCCTTCCCGGAAATGAATCAAACCAAAAAGTCAATAATTTACTACACATTTACGTCGCAATTTACAAATACATTTCTATACATTTAATGCATTTCCTTCCATTTTCATTAGTTCAACTTTTGCTACCCAGAAAATTGCATGTAATCGCCCGACAGGTTGCTGAATGCTGATAGAAGTAAATAGTTGAAATGCAAATAACTTTCGAATATTAAAGGGTTAATTCTAATGACTCCAGGCCTGCACCCCTTAAACTCCATCCCAAGATGAGTTGACCCCCTGTTACGCCTTTCCCCTC
>JABASI010003277.1:0-16962 GCA_019776505.1 Tomocerus nigrus
TAATTAAAGAACGATAATAACGAACTAATTGTTGTAAACATCTACTTTTCACAAATAAATCATGCCACAATAACCATAACTTGTTACTGCATATTTTTATGAATATTAAACGAGTCCCCTAGATTTATATGTAGGTAAAACTTTGAAAATGATAACATTCTATCACATTTTTGACACGTTTACCCATTGACACAACACTTTGTTATGAATCCATAGGCAGATACCGTGTATTTAAATTTTTTTCCGTAAAATACAAAAAGCAACGCATCCCACAATGTAAGACACGAGCTTAATAATCCGTGGCATTATTTGCAAGGTAGTCTCTTCGGCCGATATTTGAAGCCTGTTTGTTCTGCATTGCTTCCAATTTGGGACAACTTGTGATTCTGTGACCCAGACCACCACAGTAACTACAACCTTTGTCATCTGCAAATAAACATATGATTGAAAATTGAAAATCTGCCTCTTTCTATTCGCATTAAAGAGTAAAATAGTGAAATAGTGAACGTACCTCCGGCATCCAAATATTTTTCGTTTTCAGAATTGAGAGTGGCCAAAAAGTGAGGGACGTTTTGTTTGGCTTCCATCAACAAATGCTTCAAATCCAATAGGACAGACTCTTCGTTGCCTTTGTTAATGAAGGTAGTGGCCAATCCTCCCCTACCAGAACGACCAGTACGTCCGATACGATGAACTTCAAATATACAATGGAATAGAACATTTAGTCACAAATGACACCTGTAATTTACTATAGTTAGGCCTATGGGGAAAGTAATTTTGCGCGGTGAAAGTTGAACGTTTTATATGAAGGTAGTGAGAAGGAGAAAGGGTTAAAGTTGACCAAATATGAGCCAATATATATCACGTTTTGCAAAAAATTGAGTAGAATTAATACCATAATTCTCGATGTCATCGGGCATGTCGTAATTGATGACGTGTTGAATTTGAGGAAAGTCAAGACCTTTAGATGCAACGTCTGTTGCCACCAAAACATCCTTTTTAAACGTTTTAAAGTCTTCAATGGCTTTTGAACGCTCCTCTTGGTCTGTAAAAAATAAATGATAATCGTATCGTAATATATTCTACGAAATGTAATGTGAACAAAATAAAAATGCTATCCTGATAGTATGTAACATAATTCTTTTATTGATTACCTTTTCCACCGTGAATGGCAACTGCTTCTACTCCTTTTAAAAGGAGGTACTCATGAATGCAGTCCACATCCTGCTTCTTTTCGGCAAATATGAGAACTGGAGGTGATGTCTTCTGTAAGCATTCCAGTAGATACACAACTTTGGCTTCGGTTTTTACATATTCCACTTCCTATTTTATTTGATAAACATGGGTATCATTACCGATTGTTAAATTTAGCAATTGTTTTCGTAAAAACATACAAAAATACCTGAATAACATTCATTGAGGCAGCTCCAGCACGACCTACATTAATAGTGACTGGTTTTACCAACGCCGATCTTGCAAAATTTTGAATCTTCTTGGGCATTGTAGCTGAAAACAATAACGTCTGCCTTTGTGCCTATAATTTATAAGGAATCATCCTTTAATGTACTTAAATTTTATCGTCCGAAATACTACGACAGATTTTTAAGAGGATGATACATTAAAAATTGCCTTTAACCTATCAGCCAGCACTAACCTTAAAATATGAAAATATTGTACGAATGTCATCTTCAAATCCCATGTCTATCATTCTGTCGGCTTCGTCCATGCAAAGGTAACGACAAATATCCAAACGAACCATTTTCTTATCTAACATGTCCATCAGTCTTCCTGGCGTAGCAATAATGATATGAACTCCTTTTCGGATTACATCCATTGCTTCACTAACTGCAACTCCTCCCATTGCTATACAAGCTCTAATTTCAGGAAATCCTTCCTTTTGTAAGCAATTACAATAATACGTAACAATTTCAAAAGTTTGCCGAGCCAATTCTCTGGAAGGGCAAATAACAAGACCTAAATTAAAAAAGAAAATGCGGAACAATAATTATCATTCACAAAAAATACAAGAAAATTGGGAGTTTGAACATGAGTTAAAAAGTCTAATTATAATTTAATTTAAACTTACCGTAAGGACCCTCGTCTTTAGCAAATGGTAGTTTGAATTCCTGTTCCAGACAGAACATTATTAGAGGTAGCACAAAAACTAAAGTCTTCCCGCTGCCAGTAAACGCGATTCCGATTAAATCTCTTCCAGAAAGTCTATAGGAGAAAATTAAATTTTACACATCAAAGACCAGGGTAGTTAATAATTAGTTTGCAATTTAATTTATATTAAATTAAAACATTTTGTTAACTTACACAGTTGGGATGCCTTGAATTTGGATTGGAGACGGTTTAACAATTCCTTGTTTAGCCATTCCATTCATAAGACTTTTTGGAAATCGGAATTCTATAAAGTTCTTTATAGGTGGGGGAACTTCCTCTCCTTCTACCAATATCGAGTACTTTTTACGCACACGGTCATGACGTTCTTTAGTTTTCGCCATTATATATCTCGGGGGCTTCCAGCTACATTTAATTCAATTATGAACACGTTGAAAAACTTTTCATTTTCAAACCCAAACCAATAATTTATTAACGCAACAGAATACTTACCTGGTTTTAATTGGGTCTTGATATTGAATTCCTTTTGCCAATTCAGCAACTCCCATAAGAGCTTTCTTTTCAGCAACACTTTCCAAGATCTTTTCTTCTTCTTTCAGTTGCTTTTCCATTGCGCTCTCTTTTCGCGCTGAAATAGAGAAAACAGTAATTTTAAAGTTTGAAATCTACGATGGTATAAAATTCAGGTATAGATGTAAACCTTCTGCAATTCTTTTCAGTTCAGTATGTTGATCCAACAATGATATGTTAGCTTTTCGGGCCAAAGCTTGGGCATCCTCTTCTTCAGAGTTTTCGTCTTCTTTCTCGGATTCTGAAGATTCTTTCTTTCCTTCATCCTTTTTATTGTTGAATTGTATCCCCAGCTTAGTGTACTTTTCTCTTTTTCGGTCACGCACAGGAACATACGGAACGTACTCGTTGTCTTCGTCCAAGTCGCTGTCTTCCCTTTCCTTTTCGTTCCGGCGGTACCTCTGTAAAAAATTGCCCATAATTTATTCTTCGGAACTTTTAGCATTTTAAAGAAATGAATTAAAATTACTGCAGTTTCTTTCTACAGGTTGGAATAGCAAGCTATGATTTAAGGATTTAACTGAAAGTTTTAGATGTTAAACATACCTTTACTGGAGGTGGATCCCCGACTGAAGCCATAATTGACCTCTAAATATTGAAAATTCTAATAAATTCTTTAGATGCTTTAGAATTCCGGTTTTGCTGTTTGTCTTTAAACGATTGATGCTGATTTCGGATCTATACTATTTATGATTTATGTCCTTGACTGACTTGTATAGACATTTTCTCTGTCGAATGTCATACTACAGGAGGAAAGACTGAGTTTGAACACACCTAGGTCAGACGATATACGAAATTACCCACAATCAATTAATAATTAGATTTCGAAAAATTATTCTTGTCACAAACGAATTTCTGTCTTGTGAGAAAGTTTGAGCGTAAGAAGCTGCTTTCAATGCAATCTTTGAAACAGGCGCTATAAATATCGTACTTTAGTGTACTTTCAGATTTCTCTCTTCAACTTTCACATGCTCGCACTTTCCTTTCGGTCTAAACGCTTTCTCCTTTTATTCAGAAAAGACCGAACTTTCTTTAGACTAGATTTTAAGTAAAATAGTAGGAAATTCGCTAGCTATTTTAATTGGATTTCACTGTATATCAAATAGAAATTAAAGGCACAAATCTTACAGCCTTTAACAAGTAACAAGTGTCTGCTTACCGGGATCATAATAATCAGCTGACGTGACAATCGGGAATTGGAAAAAAGCTGTGAACAGGCATTTTCGAGGCTGTAATCAGAAAGTGTAAGTTGTGCATACAGTTGTAATTATGATATCCGGTTTCGGTAGCCCTAATAAATTATTATTCCTAAAAGAATTCCTTATTATTTCATCAATTTTCAATATGTGACATATGATGTATTGTGTTGTTTCACAAACCATATGTTTTTTTTTAGATTTACCAGCGGAGCTAGAAATGAGAGTTTTGCCCTCCTGCCTTTAAAGATTTCCATTGAAGAAAATAATGAATACACTAGTATTTAATATGAATCGGGTATCTTCTAAACTCGGGCAGCTGAGTTATTGTCAATTCAATGCCGCTTCTCGGTCAGCTCAGTTGAATCTGTCTCGGAGTTATGCACAGTCCATGTCTTCATCATCCCCTGGGTTGGATGCAGCTACAGGACCTGACGATGACCTGGTACTGAGTTTTATCGAAAAAGAATCGCAAGGAAAGATCGCTGTGATGGGAATGAATCGGCCACAGGCTAAAAATGCAATGAGTAAAAATTTATTCCGAAGAATTATCGAATGTTTGGAGCAATTAAAATTCGATAAAGAAGTCCGATGCGTAATAATCAGAAGTCTGGTGCCTGGCATATTTTGTGCCGGGGCGGATTTGAAAGAAAGAATAAAAATGCATCCATCTGAAGTTGGTCCTCTGGTTGCGAGAGCAAGAGCTCTGATGACCGATATCGAAAATCTTCCGATGCCCATTATCGCCGCTCTGGATGGTGCTGCATTAGGCGGAGGAATGGAAATGGCACTGGCCTGTGATATGCGGGTAGCTTCCTCTTCTGCCAAAATGGGATTGGTCGAAACTCGTCTGGGGATTATTCCAGGTATGCTCACTCACTTTCCTGTTGCATTATGAAAGTATGACCTTTCTCTAATCATCAAGATTTTCATTTAGTCAGGACTTGTCCATTACTAATTTGTAGAAATGGGAAAATCTCCATTCAGTCATGCTCAGCGTCCATGAAGGCTTCCATTGTTCATTATTCATTTCATTCTTGGATGATTCTCTATATATTCCATTTCATAAATCCTCATTCAAACGGAAACAATCTTATTCTCTGCTTTTCTGCTAATCCGTTCTGGATATTGCATATAAATTGCCATGCCCGCCCGAGTGAAATAGAATTCACGGTGATTAGTATTATATAGCCATTCTTCTCAAGTACTTAACACTTAATACCAAACAAAATAGCAAGTTTCAGATCTGCTGGCTCCCACAATTCATTAACATTTCATTGACATTAGACTTAGACAAAGTGTTGCTTGAAATTATTCAGCCGTAACAAATCTCTCAACCAGTTCTGTCAAACTTCACTTCAGTAACTTTGCAACTATGCATGACATAACACAATAATATAAACACGATTCCCTTTTGAATCCTGAAATTAGAATGATTTCGTCTTATCTATTGGTTTAGGTATGCATTAAAATAAATTAAAATAGCCTCCTTGTCCGTCCACACTTATTAATAATTCTAAAATCTAAATATTTATGTGTAGGAAGTATAAGGGTGGGACAAAGGACATAGGAAACATACGTACATGGCTACATAAAATATCATTAATCTATTTGGATTATTTCGTATTTCAATTTACTGTTTCTCAAAGCCAAGATTACGAACTACTACGATTTATATGTATGTATATAGGCCAACTTTTAAATTCGAATCCAAATGTTGAGAGTTGAGAGATCTTCAGCATTTCTATGTTGAATTTGTTATGTATATCTTAAAATTAAGAGGATAAAGGAAATCCAGTTCGAGGGCTTTATTATTTATTAAGTCTGTGTCCTTAAGAAGGCTCTCCATTTTCATAAGTTCATATTTTCATCAGGACTTTTCTCTTGTTTAATATGGATTTCTAAACATGTTCCAATAATAGTCGTTGTTTATTTTGCGTCGTCGTTTTAATTTTCTCATAAACGAAGCTATAAGAAAGAATTCTGTCGGATGCATCCATGCATTATATACAATGTACTCATGATTCATGTTATCAACATGACGCTTCCCTACCTGACCCCTCACAAATCTATGAGGAATACGAAACATAAACTTTCAATTTTGTAAAAGTGAAAGTGAAGTGCTTTATCTAAAAGACGCGTAAAAGTTTTCATGTATTTTAGGTGTGAAAACTAGAAAAGTCGGTACGTATAACATAAATTTACTTGGTAATATTCATATGAAAGATTTCTAGCGTCTCGCGTATTTGATCGTCAGTATGATTGCTACTTACGATTGATTTTCAGAAAATTATCAGGAAAGAAAACAGAAAATTGCACCATTATGCTACTAAACCGATGAATATGAGTAAAAGTGTACTAAAGAAGTGCGTTTCTTCTATGGTTTATTTGAAGGTGCTGGAGGAACGCAAAGATTGTCAAGAATCGTAGGTCTTGCGAAAGCCAAAGAGTTGGTGTACACAGCTAGAATCCTGGACGGAGCTCAAGCAATGGAGATTGGTTTAGTAAATCAAGTCGTCGAGCAAAACAAAGCTGGAGATGCGGCCTACAATAAAGCTGTCGAGTTAGCCGAAGAGATTCTTCCCAACGGGCCGATTGGAGTTCGTATGGCCAAGATTTCAATCAGTCGTGGTCTCCAAGTTGATTTGTCCACAGGATTGGCGATCGAAGAGGCTTGCTACGCTCAAGTAATCCCGACAAAAGATAGGCTCGAGGGTCTCATTGCCTTCAAAGAAAAAAGACCTCCGCGCTACACTGGAGAATAGCATTTTTCAATGAGAAAACAATTAATTATCATTTGTCAAAGCCTACTCCGACTTCAAATAACACGAGTTTTCCTGAGGACGTTTTTAGCGAATATATTTTTCGGTTTCGGCGACAATTTTCTCTCTTCCTTTCAAACTATTAACATTCTCTATCAGTTTGTGACATGACATAATAAAATAATATTCTTGTATCTCTATCTACATATATAAACTTAATTTTCTTTTCTTTTTTGTTACTCAACTCAACGCAATCATATTAAGTAGGTTCACTACCGAAAACAAAGAGTTTTTTACGGTGTATACATATAGATACTAATTTTTATATACACATGGAAAGGAAAGAAGCACAACAATCAGCCAATAATTGTTAGACGTTCATCAATTCATCATACACCGAAAATAACTTTTTATTAGTGCAATAAATTTGGGATCATTATTATATACTTGCAAAATTGCACATGGAGCTGTAAAAATATCCTTAACAAACATTATAATTAGTAATAATATTTAATTTTTATTTACATTTATAATACACCCATTATTCTTGATCTAATATTTATTAATCTTTTCTACTTCAAGGTAATTAATGTACAGAAGTGATTTCTTCTTTCCCCATGAAGAATTTATGAATTATTGGTGAAAACTGAAGCTAGATAGGCCTGAAAAATATTAGAGTAACGAGATTAATAATCACACCTATTATAAAATGACGAAGATTCCAATTTTCAGATGATACTGATACTGACGCTGAGTTCCCCATTGATATTCTTCCGGATCTTAGCGATGATAGGGAGGATTTGGGTCCTGCAATCGAATCTGCAGTTACGTTTACTTCATTATTAAGTTTAATAAATAACGAACTGTTTGCATTTTGCATGAATACGCTTGAATGAGGGAAAGTATTGCACTCTTAAACTACAATGTCATTTTCAAAATATATTTATGGCAGAATATTAGGAATATTTCGTAAACCATGCCTTAAGAAGTAGTTTTTAAAACTTATTAACTTCATTTATGCACAACCAACATCATATGCAAACAAACTATAAAGTTATTCATGAAAAACTAAAAAGACTACTTTGTTAAATGACACAAGACATGTTAAAGGTTAAAACTTTCGAGCAATGAATTTTAATACATTATAATTTTAGACAAACATACCTAACTCATTACAAATCTTTCGTTCCTGTTACAGATGAATGCGTGACATATTATTATAAATAAAGTACACACACTTCTGTTAAATAAACGTATTTACTAATATTTTTTTACTAATTAGGCTCAGATATGCAATTGATGGCATTCTGTCAACTCTGAAATGATAGGCAAGGGTGGTGGTGATGATACATGGAGATACATGTGTTGTGCACATGTAAACAATAATAAATAATATGTTAAATAATTTAGGAAATTAGTAGATTGAGTCAGATATTAAGATTAGTCCACTCACTCACTCAACATCGGACAAATTCATAGTTTATTATAATTGGTCTTAGAGGGATATTTTCTTGGAACCTGAGGTTGTCCATCCTGGAGTATCTCCATTCCTTTGATTCGTTTCTCTCAACCAAGCCTCAAGAGGTGCAAAATATCTACGAATAGCTACAGCATTCATTGTTCGTTCTCCTGTCAAAGCTTCCAGCGCGTCGGGCCACGGCTTAGATAATCCCATTTTTAACATATCTCTGCAAAACAATAAAAATAAATACGAAATAATAACGAAGCCCTATAGCTGGAATTAATAGGCTCATAAAACTATCTACATATCCAATAACGTACCATAGTCATATACATTGAAATAAGCATATCAAAACCCTTTTTTACATTAAAAGGAAAATTGCAACCTTATTTTTAAATAGAAGTGATGCATTATATCTGTTATCATTTCATTTCCCAGTACACAATTAACACTAAAATATTAGAAACTGGAAAGCCAGTGGTGTAAGTAAACGGTTTTTTACTAACTTCACTTTAAGATTAAAAGGGCAGGAACCCGAAAACAAAATTGTAGATGTTCTTTTTTTACTTATTTTTAAGTGTGTACATTTTCGCCTAAAAAAGCAAGCTTTTGTTTTTCATTTTTACATTTTCAATGCTGAGCTTTTGAGACAAATAAATAAAATAGCCATGAAATGTTTCCATTTAGGAAATAAGCAAACACAATTTAATATGCACTCATTAATAAATTATTCAGATATATTTGCCGATTGAAAATGTTTCGAGTTCGGGACAAAGTGGGGATGGGAAACAAAATGGGAAACCACGATGTGGGAGTACATGAAAGAAGTTGTAGAATTCTGCGAAGTTTTTGATGGTGTTTTAAGATGAACACTTACTTATCCTAGTCAAACTGAAAGAATGAAGTACTAGAGTGACGGATTAAGATAGATGAGCTCTTGCTCTTTCCAAAAGCAAACGTTGCGCAAATAAAGGTATATTTAGATACAATAATTTTTCTAAAAATAGCCAGCACCGGATAGTGTTCAAGATGAGTCATATATAAAAAAGTAAAAAAAAACATGGAAAAATATAAGAGCACCCTACCCACGCACGGCAATCCGTCGGAAGAACCTCACTGACGGTGAGCAATAGAGACAAGTGAGTTCCCCGAAAGTCATTAATCAATCAAATGCAAATGACCGACGGAAGGATAACGGATGTGATTGAAAGATCTTATAAACTCAATAGACTCTCTCTCTCTCTCTCTCTGATCTGACTCCTGCTCTATATATTTAAGAACATTTACTGTATAAATCGCAAATAAGATCTGCTGCGTCATTTAACAATGTAACCAGACTGTTCCAAAATTTGATTCTGTGTAGACGTCAATAGTCATAGACAGAGACAGCGACTACTTTCATAATGTGATCCCTTTTAAAAAAGTAGAGAAATCTTCCTGAGTCAAAACATCATTAATTTTCACCACTGTACTACGTTTGTCACGGGCACTTGAAAAATATTTTCTACCCTGGGACCGGGAAAAAATTCGTCCCGCTTCCCGGGATAATTTTTCCCGATTTACCGGGACTGCTGGTACTGCGTTTCAGTGGTGTTTCCCGATTTTCCAGGACTTTTGCGAGTACTCATCCAATACCAAGCGATGTCACCCAATCTTTGCCAAGCAATCCATTTTGCATTTTAATCACCATACATTTTCAACGTTACAGTTTCATTTTTGAGCTATCAGGCAAAGTTAAGTTACGACAACGTTTTTTCAACATAAAACTGCAATAAAAGTAAAAATACGGAAGGATGTCGTTTCTTTCTAGAAAGGATGATCGCTGAAGCCCATTTCAATTTGGAACAGGAGGAAATGCAAAGGAGGAAATTCCAAGTGCAGTATTTTGTGTGTTTAGAAGGAAGTTTCGGTAAAATCACAGAGTTTTGGTATTACAACTATTGTCTTCGAGTCAACTTGCTAGCCAAGCCTAGAATTTATTATTTTCCGTCTTTCGTATTTTGTCTTTCTCTGTATTTCCCGAGACTTAATTCCTTTTTCTATCTCTCTCATGCTCTCTTTTCATTGTTTTTCTGCGATCATTGTGGAATAAGTTTCAGTCCGAGAGAAAGAATATCTGATAACATATAGGTGACCTGTCAGTAGCAGGCCCTTGATATTTTTTCCAGTACATCCTGTAGCAATGAACAACATTTTATGGGCACACGCCGACATCAGGATTCATTCTTCCTCACTAATTTCATAACTCATCATCATACTTATTCATATTCATGATTCACGTTTATACCTTCATATTTCCTATCTACCTACAGAATAAAATCAAAATCTTCTTTGATTTCCATGTTATGAGTGTTATGACTGAAATTGAGAAAAAAACTATACACCTTTGCTATACTATACTATACTCCAAAAAAACGTTACTATACTCCAATAGTATAAAAGTGACTCAAAGGAGATTTCCCAAGGAAGGGAAACTATACACTACTTACATAATTTACATAACTTACGTCGTACACCTGGGATGATATGCGACATACATAAGATTCGAGTCGACGTGAATCAAAATTGCATTTTTGCTTCGTCTTTCGTGTCTTCATGATTTTCTCAACCTGAACCTAAGCAATTAAATACAAAAGAGTTGGAAGGGACTAAGGAACTACCTAATTGAGGAAAATTAAAATATGATCTTCTCGCTATTCATGCATTCTAGCTATATACTTGACAACTAGAAATAATATACTGAATTCTGTGTCACAATAATACACTATAAATATATACAGGGTATTCAAATTGAAACGAGAGAGTTTTTTACCTTTAATAACTTTTGAAAGGGTACTGATTTTAATGAGGCTTATACGAATGGAAAGAGGATAAAATTCTGCGTTATAAATAGCAGTATCGGAAATCATATCTCGGCCTAAGGTCAAAAATAAAAATGAGAAAATCTTCTTTGCAATATTCTTTGCCTCAGTCTCACTTTCACCTCATTAAATTTTAATTCGGCGCTCATCTTAAGAACGAGATCTAATTTCCGATACTAACCATATTAGTATTTCTAACGGAGAATTTCATCCTTTTTCCATTGATGTAAGCCTCATTAAAATCTGAGTAACCCGTTCAAACGTTATTAAAGGTCACGGCAAGCACTCTCCAGAGTTTCAATTTGAATACCCTGTACAGTTAGTAGCATAATATAGAATGTGAATAATATGAATATGTAACTGGCCAACTTCACAAAATTATATTCTCCATTTATATTTTGCTTCCTTTGACAAAATCGCAGTTGAGTTCATTTTAGAAATGCGTTAGACTCAGCATGATAGAATCTGTTGTGACTTGTGATATATTATAAGCAATCAGGAATTCCACAATAAATACGTAGATATAGGCATTTGTAGTAGAGTTATATGAGAAGACGGAGAAATCTGTGTGTAGACATCATAAAATCCATGTTGAGTGAGTATCAATATCAAATTCCGTATTATTATGAGTTCTGGGGTGTGGGTAGCCCGGGTAGTGAAGGAGAGAGAGAGAGAAGCACATTGTGCTCTGAAACGGAGGCAGATAAAGGGAAGAGAACGTCTAAGAAGACAAATAATAGATTCCATTTCCATCCAAGTTGCTTTCCTTTCATCCGCTCCATTCGCATATCGTTTGACTTCACCCGAATAATAAATTTTGCATTCCTGACCTGTCGGATCTGTCATATCGCATCAATCCTTTTGTCCTCCGTCTTTGCCATATATTTTATTACAATGTATATTGTGTTTTCATGAATCTGATCTGAGGAAGAACTCACGAAGCCGAACCAACCAGATTCCGCCGACTCTCCTCGCTCACTCAAACAACTCAACTTTAAGTCGAGAAGGTATAAAGAAAGCCCTGCCTGCCTGCCACAACGAATAAGACAAGTGCATTGAACTACTGCCGAATAGGCATGTTTCTGACGTGACACACGCCATTTCATTTTCACATCAAAATCCAACCTTACAATGCCATCAACCAAACAGATTCAACTAGAATATATCCAGTAGTAAACACAAAATCACTTTCAAAATCCTTATCTCACATATCTTACACTTATTCCTCCTCTAAACGCCTGGCTAACAGCACAAAGACATTTTAAAATCAAAAGACTTAACATTTCACGTGAAAATTCAGATTTTCACCCTTTTACCAATTTTAAATGTCGTAGCTTTTTTATCTTCAATCTTTAATAGTCTATATTATATCAGCCATGTAACAAGGTTGAAATAATTACGTGCTTGGATGATCTGATCAATCTTGCGTTTCAAGAGAAATTATGTCTAGGTATGCACCTCGATCGACAATATGTAAAAAAAATATGATTAGGTACCTATATAATATGAATCCTATTTTAGTGATCTACTTTCTGAAACTATTTTTTTATTTACAATTTAATAAATAAGGTTGCTGCTGATATAACTTCAGTAAGTTGGTTGGTGCCCATTTGCGGCTATGTTCCCACTCCACCAGATACCAAATAACTCGATCTGTAACGGATGAAAATGGGAAAAGATGATTGACAGATAAACTATCTACGAGTTTCACAATGCTCTAACATTTTTAAAATTTTCATCTGAAGAGCAGAAAAACCGTGTTGGATCTTTTGGTGTGACTCAAATAAAAAGCCGCGAACGATTTATTTGCATCCAACATTTTGCAGCGTTTCTGATGAATGAAAATAATCGTGCCTTGTGGGCTTCCTGGACAGTTTATCTGTCGATATCAATAAACTTTTCCCATTTTCATCCATTACAGATCAGTTATTTGATTACTATTTAGTACCTGGTGGAGTGAGAATAGTGAGAAAGCAAGTACACGTAACTGGACCAACACAAACCAACTTTAATAGTTAGATTTTAGTATAATTCTTATATAAAAGTAAAGATGAAGGGCAAGATGATGATAAGGTCGAGGTTGAATTTCACAAAAAGACACGAAAACGTACTGATATGATGGATGTTTGTGCTATTTCGTATAATAAATTCCATAGAAAAAAGAAATAAAAGCATAACTCACGCAAGTTTGTCTCCAGCTTCAGTGGATCCATAAAAATCGCATTCGTTGAGAGGTCCATCATGGCCGGCCGTCTCACAAAGGGACTCTGCAAATTGGAATTGCAAAATAGTACGGCTAAAATAGCGGATCATATCATAATCTTGAGCCACATGGAAGATTGTTGGAGAATCCAGGTCTTCAGATGTTCTTGTGATTGGAGCATGGACACCTACCAACTCTTCTGACAGTTTCCAAAATTCATCGTTCCATGTGTCGACGGGGAACTCGTCCCGGAACGCTCTCCATCGCCAAAGATCATTTAGGTAATGAAAGGGCAAAGTGGAAACTGTAGTCAGGGCCATCTTCAATAAATAATTGATCTCCGTCTCTGTCGAAATCGTTAATTGAGCAAATTGTTACGACGATATTAATTAAATTACTTATGTAGCCACAACAGCGTCTCTAGTCTAGAACCACTTAATATTCATGAAGACTTCACTTAGAATAACCTTAGAATTTGAAACATTTACTCTCAAAAAGTAATCTAAAAGGCTAATCTATCATTTATAACCTGGGAACATAAATATTTTGTGAGGTTTACTTAAGGTGCGTTACTAGAACTTCTAATGCATGTGTTTTCCTACTCAGATCTTACTCTATCAATTTTGTGTCAATCCCAACGTGTAAGCCCTTAAAATGTAGGGAAACTATCCTGGATGGTCAGAAGAGGCTTATATTTAACGATTTTGGGCTCTACATGTCAAAAAAATCTAAGAATTTATTTTATTGACTTCATTTTGAAGTTTGAAGTCTACGTTGGATATATCGGCCCCTTCTGACCCCCAAAGGATCACCATAAGAGTGTCTACTGAAGATATGAACTTGTTATATTAATCCGTTTTTGAGCTACATAGATGGGATTTCCTGGAAAAAAATTGGAATCTAGTTGTACTCAACTCCATGTAAATTGATCGAGTTCATGTAGCTGACTCCCCTAGATGTTAACGTCGTGCATGGACACACCTTAAGCTAAATATGAAAAGTGTTACAAAAAACTAAAAGCCCATTTTGAGGAACACAGGTATTGGCTATTCCTTCCGTTATTTGAGTTTTGACTGTATAAATTCGTTGTAGTGTCTTCAAAACTTGTTTTCTGTACGGTTAGTGTTACTTGCCCATTTTTTAAAGAGTTAGGCGAAATAATTTTAATGTTTAAGTAAATCCAGTCCTGACAAATTTTCTACATCGAATGAGAAAGTTGAACTTCCTTTCTCTTCTCAGTGGCTAGGCAGTAGAAGGGAAACAGCCTGTAGGTACTAAATACAAAAGTAGGATTCTGTTTTAGAGAAAAAGTTTTCGTGCAAGTTAACTAAAGTTTCAAAATGCCTCCCAGCTATTTACTACTAGAGCTAACTTTATAGTTCTACTTCCTTCGCCTTTATGTCAATTAGATTAGTTTTAAGAAATCCATTCCATTGTGCACGATTTTCATGCTACCTACAGTTCTCTCCTGATCCGAAGAGTATGACTGTTGCAAAACTGCCAGTTCCGCAGGACAAATTCCTTTACAAGACGAAAACACGCTTTAGAAGTTGTAACGGTTTTTGGATTACACTAAATTATAAGATATAAATGGGCAATTATTATACAGGCAACTTGCTGTAACTGACTACACCAGTAGAGTTTGAGCTTAGTAGAACAATTTAAATTGACATTCCATATTTCCACAATTAATTTACTAAAATTCCAGTTTTCCATTATTTGCATAATAATTAAATGTAGATTACGTACATTTAATATAGATATCGAAGCAGAGTTAGCACAGGTCGACTAAAATAATTTATTTAATTGCTGTTAAGTGTATCTGACTACTAATCAGTTAATGAGTGGACAAAACGAACCATTATCTGAAGGAAGTTCATCGAGTAATCCGATTGTATATAAATGCTTCGGGGTGGAGACGCACATGGACATCAACTCTCCAACTGCTTCGTGAAAACCGTCATTAGCACCGTCTCTATATAATCAATTTTTGCTTCAAATTAAATACAAAATCCAAATTAGGTAACTTAAGCAGATAACTCCGGCAGTCAAATAAGTAGTGAATTTTTTCCTTACTTGTAGACAGATGGTTGGTCGGAATACTGCATGAAGTATTGAATGTGACCCAATTCATGATGAATGGTCAGTAAATCTTCCATGTCAATCTTGGTACACATTTTAATTCTGTGGGGAAATAAATAGTGACATTATTAAATGCTGATTCTCTATTTTCAATAGTTTCAAGTGTTGAAATCTTTACAAAAAAATATGCAATGAACATAATTCTGTACTTTACGGGTCGGCAACGATTTTTGGCGATTACTTTAGTTTTACATACTTTTTAGTTGAATTTTCATACAAAAAGTGAAGATCGTTGCGAATCTTAAAATATCTGAAACGGTTTTTTGGAAAGCGAAAGCATAGAAAAAGAAATGACTGATGAACCTAAAATCTTTGGTATCATAGAAATCCCAGGCAGTGGCGTGGCAGACGACTTCCCGGTCAGAGGGTCTCTCTAGCATGGATAAATTGTAGAAAGTAGTCCGGAAGAGGCTTGAGACCCATGGAAGTATAAAAATCATCGCCAGTTTCGAACATCCTTCGGACGGTGTAGTTCTGTTGCCGCATGGCCTCTGTGACGTCCATGCTGGGTCTGTCCGGGTATGGCACGGCGATCGAATACAAATTCACCCAAAATCGACCCCACATGTCTCCCAGCAAATGTTGACCAAGCGTTCCTACAACATTTTTTAAAGAAGAACGTCTTAATTCCTCGAATGTTCATCAAATACAATGGGCCAGAAGAGTAGACTTAGAAATAGAAAGTGTAGGTGGGTGTAGCATGTCACTCATCATAATTCATTTCATCCCAAGACCAGAATGGTCAACATAGAAAAGAGCCTTTTCCTCAATCTAATTCTCGCTCTTTACTGTTGATCAATTCCGAACGACGACGAAATAGCCGAGCCCCAATGAACACACATACACACACTCTCTCACTCTTTTTGTCCATGATACCAGTAGTTTGGATTCCCATTCAATTCCATTCAGAACATTTGAAAACTTTCACTCGAATTCCCTTTCCCTTTCAAATCACTCAGAATTTACTTTTCTCCGCTTTCCCTTCCCCTTTACACATTTTGACTCTCTTGTGTCTTCATATGACCGAATGCTTCCTCTCCTACTATATCTCCGCTACATAGACGTTACAAAAGTCAATTCAACTCTCCCTGCCTCTACTTAATAGGGAATTACATGAGAGCACTTACATCCACCCAGGAGCGTATAAGCTTTAAAGGGCTGAAAAAAGTTTCGCGACCAAATATTAAGTTTCTAAAAGCTATTAAAATTGGAATTAAACGGAGAATTATTGATCTATTACAAATAATTACAATTAAGTAGTATGAATCAGAATTATTTTTCATGTAGAAAGTTTTAAAAATTGGCTTACAATTATTGCAGAAATAAGTAGATGAACTAATGAAGATCTACTTATTACAATTTACAACGGTATCAATAAGAAATATTTTTCCCATGAAAGATTTTAGAAAAGGTTTTACTGTAGAAATAATTTTGGCGTTACATCTATTACAACTGTACGGAAAAACAGTTTTCATGTAGAAAGTTTTTAAAGATTTAGATTTAGATTTAGATTTATTAATAACATTACCCTGTTTTAGAGGTGATTACAATGTTATATATATGTCACACAAAGATTCGAGAGATATTTCATTTAAATTTAAAATTGACTTAGAATTGCAGAAAAATGATAATAGAAGATCGA
>JABASI010003278.1:0-16956 GCA_019776505.1 Tomocerus nigrus
AACTAATCCACAAGCATGATACTCTTTGCCCATTAGACGTCTAAGATGAGATTTCTTGCTAACTTGTTCTTTGTCCTGAAATTAATGTACAGGGTACAATGAATTATAGTGAGCCTGCTGTCTTGCTGCGTGTTTATTTAGATCAATAACATTCCTCTACTCAAGCTGTAGCAATTATTAATTATATTTTATTCTCAAATATTTTACCCATGCAAACTTACTAAATACAATCATTTGTTAGAAAAAGTGAACATTTGCTGAATTTACCTAGAATTAATTTTAGAAGAATGAGTATAGTATAAACTATATTTTAACCAAGGTTCATTATTTTTCGAATAATAAATATTGGTCGGGAAGATTAATATAGATAATATAACATTGTAAGTTGCAATCTCTATGTTATTAGCCCTATACGAAAAGTGAAAGCATTTGTAAATCGCAGCAGACATTTACTTACCAACTTAAAATTAAATAGAAGATACGTCATTTGAAAATATGATCCGTATGTATTCATTTGAATGGTGGAAAAATATACATCATTGAAGTTTTTTAATCCTGAAATTTTTACAATTCAACCAAAACCCAACAACATACACGGAAAACCTGGTTGAGTGAAAATGGAACATTTTATTTTACATCTAGATTGAATTAAACAGACTGAAACCAATACAGTTATTATTAGTCTGCAAACTCATAAGCTAATTACTAATATCCAGCAATCAAACAGTAGACAACAAAGGGTGAATTAATAATGGTAGATTCATTGAAACATGAAAATTCGTGGTACATGGCATAACTGAAATGCTTAGGTACTCATCGTCAGGGCAGGGAGTACAATATACGTACGTACGTACCTAGGTATAATCTTTTATCCCTCTAACATTATCCATCATGCAGTTCGCACGGATTTAATTTGGAGCCTAAAAGGATGAATTGCAATTTGTTTCTCGCAAACTACCTGAAGATGAATTCTGGCAAAATAAAATAAACGAAAATTGCCCATAGTGTCTTTTCTTTGCGTGCGTGCAAGTAAACAAGTAAAGCCTTGTAATCCTGATGAGCAATTTTGTTTAGTTGAAATGCAAGTACATAAAATAGATATACAAGACAGCACATGAAGTGTTATTGCCACCAGCTACTCCAACTTGAACATCATTATATTATAGGAAGGCAATCAATGCTCTGCCAAAAGATCCTTTCCGTCTTTGTTGAGCTGGTGCCGAAATTGTGCTGTGCTGTGTTACATTGTGATGATTGGTGGCCGAAAATAATTTTCACCGCATTTCGTGCGCAATAAAATCAATTATTGATAATTTACAAGCTTTGCTTTGATCCACTCGACATGCCCTCATCTATCAAACTTTCATTTGCGCCCAGCACTTGATTTTGCACACTCTGCTTACAATTTTTATTCCAAGTTGATTCTTTTCAGTTTTCCGTGTTAAATGCTTTACAACAAATTACTGAATAAGCAAGGCAGCACATATGAATTGCAATAAAGTACCATAAAATTTTTGTAATCTACTAAATCTTTAGGTTTCTGTTCCATAGTTGGTTTGTTATTCTTAACTGGACACATTATAGTAAAACTGTATCCTGCCGTATTCGGTAGGGTATGAAACGTAAACTTTATTGAATCGCAGTGTTGTAGAAAGAGTGCGATAATAAAGAAGAATTATGCAGACGATTAATTAACTCTCAAATTGGTTATTAGGATAAGTTACTTAGCCTTTAGTTGCCTATGTTCATATATCTGCTCATTATAATTTACGATTTTCCATATTGCAGTCATGATGGAGCAGGTTGTAAATAAGTGCATTAGATTAACGATAAGTAAGTAACGAAGTGAGCTGGGACTCACGTCTAAAATGATTATGATAAATTGATTTAAGCTGACTCAAGTGCTAAGTTAATTTCGCTGAGAATTTTAAAAAGAAAATGCAGGAGGAATGAGTAGGAGGGAGGGCAAAGTCGGCATCCTACTACAAAATAGTCGAGTGTACATAAATATTAGAAAGATGATACAATAGAGCTGCTCATATTTCGGCTTGCTTTGACTCTGAGTTGGTTAACTTTGTTAAAGCTTCAATTGAATTACTTAAAGTTGAACTTTTGGGGTGAAACTGCAAAAGTTTTGATTGATAATGCTTATTATTCTGTATAGACGCATAGCAGTAAGTCTTCAATAGCAATTAAGAACGTATCCTGCTGCATTGCAAGTTTTTAAATTGCATCTACCTAAGTAAGAATTCTTTGTTCCTAGTTTAACATTGAACTAACTGAGATGTTAATTTTCTGCTGTTGAATTTCTTTCACTTTGTATTTGTCGTAATGAATTGTTATTTGCAGTGGCAGGGATAGTGTGAAGCATGAAATTAAATAGGGGTTGTTGGCAATGGGAAAATTTCTTTGGAAAGCCGACCTAAAATTCTAAAAGCTTTTGTTACATGTTAAATAATGTGAAACGATATTATTTTCCGATAGGAATTCACACTCACACAACTATACCTACATAGATTACTTGAGTATGACAATTGTTTATTTCTCAGCTTAGGTACCACAGACCTCTACTTTAAATGTTGAAACTAAGCTAACAATAAGTTATGTAAGTCTATTAGATATAGTTTAAAGGAGTTTTACGTCTGCTCTTGAAGTGTAATAGAGGCGAGGAAATGTAGTGGTATTGTTATCGTACCATATTGTTTCCAAGTTAGAATTGTGTAACTTTATGTTGTTGCATTGTGTTCAGTGTACAATCCGTTCTGCTATTCTCCAACTCTGAAAGGAAGAAAGAGAAATTTTCCTTTCCCATTTCGTAGGTATTGCTCAAACCCAATGGGAACAAGAATCGATTGGATAATCGCTCGAATATGACTCTGCAAATTTTGTCCCTTGCTTCGTATGATTTGACTCATTCGAGTTCTTTATTCTAAATGCACTGAAACTCACATTGTGTTAGTTCCTCCTCGCCTATCCATATACAATCTCTGGATTTCAAGCAGAGAAGTCAACATAACATCGCGCAATGTTACACACAGTTAGTAACGCACAGGGCTTTCCTATAAACATCACAAAAGAATGTTGCAGTGTGTTAATCATTTGACTTGATTTGACTCCGAAAGACAACGAGGCACTCACAATTTGAAATCGAATAAATTTAGACAGGGAAACTCGGAAGGCGACTTCAAAGGAATTGATGGTTTATTTAGTCCTATACATAAACATTACATAAGAGATTGACTGTACATACCAGAGGAAGGAGAAACATTCTTTGCCAGTCAAGTACGTACAGACAAGATTATATTTTATTCATGAAGCAAATAAATGTCTATAATCCTCTGGTCAGAGAATTTTCTCAAGTCCACCGCCCACGTTGAAACCGAATGTATTATCGTATGATACAATAATGGGACTTCACTATAGTCCTTGATGGGAAGTTAGTTTTCTGCGATGAGATTGCATTGCATTTTCATTAGAGGTAGATACCTACTCATTTTTTATGAAATACAGAGCTACTCCGTCATTGCTTTTCTATTAAACAAGCCACGGCTTATGGATCTACAGCAGCTGCATCCAATCATTCAATACATCCACATTTCTTCTAGAAAATAAATACGAATTGCATAGGTACTAACTACATACCTATATGTACGTTTAAAGTAACTACACGTATGCAATTGTAATCGTTTTGCTCCTTTCTTTCTGTCACCTTTCTCTGATAACTCTTAAATAATAACAATTATGAATTCTACCAATAGAAATGTCAGTAAAATATAAGTTAATTTTATATCATTCGTATCAATTTTCATTTTACTTTGTATGTACTATATTAGTTAACTTAATTTGGCATTTGGAACAATGCCATTGGTCAATAAAGCCTTTGGTCCGTCAGTTGTGCTAATCAAAGGAAAAAAATGTCGGTGAAAGTATAAACATTTATATTGCAAACAATGCAGGAAAGAAAACCGGTATAAATAATACCCACCTGCATTTCAGCTAACACAATCAAATTAGAAAATTGTTCTGAACTTTATATTTTGATTCAGCCAATGGATACTTTCCCTAAAATAATATAAATCAACGATATAAATACTAGCTATACACTTTTCTGATTGTGATCATTTACCAATCATTTCCCACATCTAAGAAATTTTACGGTCATAATTTTGAGTGTGGAATTGCCGAACCTGATTTTATAAGGTAGTAACATTAATTAAATACAGTTAGTGAAAACAATTGACAAACTTGCATGTTGCATATTATTTGGCATTTCATACTAAGTAATTCAATAATGTAAATAATATTATGACACACTTAACGAAATAGGATTCCAAACCGAAAATAAAAGGTGTAAACACTTTAAACTCTCAATTACGTCACTATTACACAAATGAAATAATGTTATTCATTGGTAGAAGTAACTTGAAAATGGTTGGACAAGATAGTGATATGTATATATCTAATATTTACAAAGTTAGTTTACAATGGAAATGGTATGCCACCTTTAATTAAAGATGCTCTATGTAGTTCTCCTTTTGTGTATTATTGTAGTTATGTCTATGTACAATATTGTCCGTACGGTTTAGCAGCAGCGGTCCTTAATTCATTCTCATTTCGTGTCTTAAGAATGATTTGTATAGACGTTCCCACGGGCGAAAAGTGTGTGAGTTGAGCTAGGCTAAGCTAATCTCTTTGCAGGTGATGAGACACAGAGAGAGAGAGATGCGTCTAGTAAAAAACAATACTGACTTCCATTTCGATTAATTTTTTGTCAAGATAAAGTTTCTCGGACATTGCATTGTATTCTTTTGTGGAGTAGAATTATTATGTACTATTACCATTACTACTGTAATCATTTGGTTTGCTACTAATGGTGTTTATATGGTGAGTGGGTATTTCATTTCAATGTGATATCTGCATGTAAGTAAGGAGACAAAAGTAGAAAGAGCGACATTGCCTAATAAAGTAGAGGATAATGTGAATGCTACATTACTGCGTACATAAAGAATACCAAACTGGGCACATAAAAACATTATCTATGTATGTATTAGAACTTTTTAGTCCAAAGTTACAACAATGCATTTATTATAGATATAAATATTCATCTATGCATACACAATAAAAGAGCAAGAGGAAAAACAAAGTAATCCGAAGAAGTAGTTAAAGTAAAGCACAAGAACTTTCTTCTCATAATGTGCTGTAGCTGTAGCTGTAGCGCATTAACCAATTTATGTATATGTGTATGGAAAATTTTTCATTTACCCTTTTTAAATAAATCCAGTGTGGGTAGGTCTTACGTACATTACTGTGATATATTTCACACTCATAGCACTCAACTATACATTCACGTCAAACTAATGCTAATGCTTTCAGGCTCCCGTCCTATATGAAACAAAATGAATCTTCTGATTTAATCCTTTCCGCTCTCATATTCCCCTCTCTTATTATGCAGTGGAAAACTTTTTCACTTGCTTCATTTCATCCGACAAATTACTTCATTTGATGCCTATCATTTCTTTCGGCCCCTACTACTCACCGAACCAAACCTCCGAATGAAGAAGAATGATAAACGAAATTGGTAGGCTTCCTCTCCTATTAGATACAGACAGGGAAAGACATGACATGACAGCCACTGGCCAACTACCAACATATTTACTATTTCTCTTATATATGTACATACACAAAATATACATTTTACATTTTTATACTCTTTCCTTCACTTAAACCTAAATCTTACTAACAATACCACCATATTCCCTCTGGTTGAAGGGGGCTAATACATTTTCTTACATATTTTCTTCTCTTAGTCTTTTCAGCTCCATTTCTTCAGTTGTACTGCGCATTATTATAAGGATTTGATAATATTATTATATATTGCCACCATATTTCCTGCATTCATTCACCAATTATATTTTATTTGTCTACCAGTTTTGTCAACACAGGGACAATTTCTTTCCCAATTTTCACTGTAGATAATTTAAGTTTTAAACCAGTTTAAAACCATCCCATATCCCTACAGCTACACCACTCATCATGCACTTATTCACCAATTAATTTTTATTTGGTTTCCAATTCTATGTTTTACTACTACTCTACTGCAGGTTGATTTCTTCGGGTATTAATGGTGTTGTGTATGTATCGATAATATTAATTAGCATTGGAAGAATCAGTATTAGTTTTGAGATCAGGGAGGAGGGCGAATAACTTAGAGAACTGAACTTTCATCCGTAAAATCAAAATAAAAGGGAAAGGGAGCTAAATGTGGAAAGACGGTATGCATCTAATGATTTGTTGGGTAACTTGATTTCATTTGCCTTCTGTAGCTAGGCTCGTGATGCTAACACGAACACTAATAGAAAGAAATTGTAGGCACCGGCACAAAGATACTTTGTGTAATATCTACAGATGAGCTACAGCTACTACCTTGACTTTTTCATACCGACGACTAATGGAGTCAAAAAATTAATTAGTTGTCTTCGTCAAGTCTGTATAGAGTCAAACGGAGTTAATACCACCGTAGTGTGCGTGATGCAGTGTATTCTAGTATACCTTCAAATAGATACAATCTGAAACACTCTTAGTAGGTAGCTTTTGTTTCATTTACTACTGGGCTGGCTTAGATAGTTCTATCTTAGCCCTTTTTTGATCTGTTGGGAATTATTCATGTATAGTATAGTACCTACTTACTACACAAAGCAAAAACAATAATGGTTACGAAAGATGCAATAGGCTATGATAGTCATCCTCACATTGGTGAAACAATCATTCGGAAGAATGTAATTATTACCACATGGTCACATTAATTCCTATTTTGGTTTGACTGGACTGGAACCGTTTTGTTAAGCTTGAAACGAATTTTACTTCGCTCATCAACCGTTTTTTCTCTTTCTTTCATCTGACTCTTATTTTAAAATCTACCTACTCTTCATTTAATCTTCATCCGCATTTTTATTTTCTGGAAATTAATCATTCGTGGTATTTTAGAAATGTTAATGGATTTTTTGTGGAAACTGAAGCATTCGCTAGAATTAAGCATATTTGCTGTTTACAACTTTCATTCACATAGGATTACGACTGCTATATATTCATATCCAACATTCTCGATGCCTATACCTTAGGAATCTACATAATTGTATAGATTTCACCATTTAGTGGACAATTAGGTAGGAATATCAAACGGTGATACTTTAACTTCTAAATGGGCAGGAGGGAGCCAAAAGGTTTAAATTCATAATAATTTTTGAAAATCCTGTGACCCATGTTCCAACTCGGCAACTATAACTCTGATTGCATAATGCGAGGCTTTCATCATTTGAATTAAAAAAGAGGAAAATAAAGTCTTATCTAGGCAATTAGTTGAGTCCATGATGATTTTTGCATGAATTTACATGTATTACTACATTATCATACTTTATTTATTGTGTTATATGAACAATTACATGATGTTCCCCGATAGTTTAACAAAAATTTTGGTGAAAAACAGCGCAAATCATACAATACGTTAGTCACAGCTTGTCTCAACGTAAAAAACCATGATAGTTTTGCACATCGTAGTCTCGTCAATATTTTTAAACTCTTCCAATACAAAAAAGTGGAAGATCAATAAATCCTGCTGGTATACTCAAATTACTGCGGAAGTTAACTCTGTACATTCTTAGGTGTCTGAGGACGAGAGTTAGGAGGTGAAGAGGAAGGACCGATGGTTGTCGTTTTAGATCGGTGTCGTGGTTTGTCTTTTGAGATTCTCTTGGATGTATTATTAGCACTCATTGCATAGATAGTGGCTAAAGATAAGGCAGGGAGAACAGCTTTGGCTCCAAACTCATCAACTAGACCGAGTTTACTCATGCATATCATACATTCCCGTCGCATTACCGAATTATTTACCCATCCCAACATTGCTTCATCCTGGACTTCCGAAAGATACGTAATGCAACGGTTGGCAGTTTCAGCAATTATTCCTAAGACACAACGGAACATTACGGAATTCGCAGGGAGAACAGTTAGAGCCATCAATTCCAAAATCAGTTTTGTACACGCTGTCTCTTTGGACATGTAGGAAGAATCAGAACGAGTACGTTCTCCTGAAATCCGGTTCAATGTGAATATAATAGGAGCCACTTTATCAACGTAATCCGGACCCGTGTCATTTACGGAAGGTAAGTTCAAAGCAGTGTGATCTTCGTCGAAGAAATCCCCGTAAAATATCTTGTGCAGAAAGCCAATCGTTTCACGTATCGTGTTTACAATTGCGATGGCCACTCCAAGCAAACCTTCAATAAAATATTTCACATGTTAACTCAAAGCAATTTATTCCGTGCTAATTCTCTCATTTCAAATGTTAATCGAAATTAGCAAAAGAATTTCTGATGTTATTTGTTTTTCATGCTTTATTAGCACTATTCTATTTATCTATATACCATTTTGTAAACAGTAGTAAGAGTCCAACCACAAAGGAATTCTGTTATACTTTTCTATTCACTAGAACGAGAAACCTTATTGTAGGTCTAAGAGCAATTATATTTAGCTGAAGAAAGTATACTGCAGATTGCAACCATTGAAAAACTGTCCTTAGCAGGTGTTGAAAACTTTTTTGACCTTTCACGTACACGTCATCGCTAGTCAACGTCCCTAAATATTATTATACCTATCTATGCTGAGATCAGTTGGATCCTAACTATTCCCAACTATAACTATTGTTTACTGATAATGACTGTATTTTGTATTTGTATGCACCGTGAAATGCATATTAACGTATTTGTATTGCCAAATACCCCCAGAAGTGCGAATGCTTGCTATTTATACTAGGCTGATTGTTAAGTAACTGCAATCTGAATGTGCACAAACATTTGCTTGCTTAATTATTTTACTTATGTATTAGTCCAAGTCCAGACTTATGCTTAGTTCAAATATTTGTTCACACAGATACCTACCTAAAAGTAGAATTTGAGCACAATGCTACGATCTAATTGTGAATATCAACATCCCTTTAAATACACCTTCGTTTGAATGCAGAAGTTTGCTTGTAATGAAACGTAATATAAATATATGCAAAATATTAGCAAAAAGAGTGATAATCACATACTTTCGGTAAGAACGAGATCCAATGCCATGACGTAGCGTGTAAGAATTTCTTCTTGCAGGAACTTTGTCTTGATCGATTCTGGAATGTACCTATAGAGCGAATGAGAGTCCGTGAGATCCGTCATAATATTATGAATCCGCTTAAGACGAACGATGCATTTATCATCGTTTTTTCTAGACTCCATATTAGGAGTGCGCCAAATGTGAGTAAATCGAACATAATCGTTTTCTTCTATTTCCCGACCAAATGTATTCGGAATTTTATACTGCATCGAAACTTTGTCTACCAGAACAGGCGCGACTTGTCTGTTTGGGATAGGACTAGAACATCGTATTAATTCGGAAGCTGCAGGAATAAAAAAGCCGAGTTTTCTGTCCCCGAATGGTTGTAGAGCTCTCCTAGAATTGCTTGCCTAGGAACATTTACAAATTGTACAGTCAACAGTTGTTCAGCTAATAATTAGTAACTATGATATTCAATAGAATTGTACCCGAGGAGGTTTGGATTCCCTTTCATGGACTATGACATCTGGTGCAAAAGAAACTTTCTTTTTAATTCGAACAGGCTCCGATATTCTTTTCTGTTTTCTTACAAGAGCAGAAATCTTCTTACCCTCTGGAACTTTCTTCGTTTCCTCATTTGTATTTTGTGTCTTAGCCGAAGGATTACTAGTTGATGCAATTTTATTAGTTTCAGGAGGAACAGGAGCAGTGGCATTTGATTGCTTATTATTTGAAGAAGAATCCCGCGGTCGCACCCGTCGTGGAGTATTGTTCCGAGCACTTAACGGATGAGGGGAATCGGGTCTTGAGGATATGGGCAAATTAGGGGATGGTGTACGAGTTCTGCTTCTCCAACGTCTTTGCTGAGTATTTTCTATGGGAGGGCATCCTTTCAAACAAAATGACGGTAAGTCCCCCGATTTATCATAATCATCACTGTTTCCCGGTGTCGATGGGGGTACCACCGGTGTCTCTTTATAGTTATTATTAGCATCCAGCTTTAAGCTCCTATTTCGTTTCAAAATGTTGTCGGAGTTCACAGCCATAGTTTAGATTTGAGACATTAGATTCTACGATTCATAGAGATGACACTTCAATTTATGCGACGATGTCGATAAAATGCTTGTGATGCGATGCTGAATATTCTACATATAGGTTTATAGCTGAATGTATGTGCCCGCTAATTTCCCTTTTTTTCTACTAATATTTTAGAAATTGTCCGACGATAATAAATATATGATTTGCGTAGATGTCCACGGTGTGCTTACTTGCTCACCCGGAGAATCGCTTGTTGCCAGGCAAAAATTGACTGCATATCAAGGAAACTAGAATACAGGATTCATCATATTGCATGGCACATTAGTAATATGAGTAATGTTCTTGAATCATGGGTTCTTTGCATTGCATTCTCGTCGTCGTCCTCCTCCTATCTCTCCTTCCGTCCAAGGAGCGTCAACTAAGGTGTTATTAAGATTTACCCCAAATATCCAGTTGCTCTGCAAGCCTAATTAGAAGGTACAGTGAAATAATTTTAGGCGAAAAGGGTTCCCAATGCTAATCAACACATTTGTCAGGAAATGTAAGGGACTTTTATGCAAAAAATTCCTTATAGATCTTCAGAAATCTATTCAGAAAATTCTCTACTTGACCCTTTCATGATGGCAACTACTTAGTTTCCTTTCTTCTGGTGTCCTTCATTAGCCTTCTGTTTACTTTAGTTTCTATTTTTAGTTTTTAGTTTACCAGAGAGATTCTACTATTTTTTGACTATTTATATGTTTTTAAATACACACAGGGAGGGGCGCGGGCGAGGGCGAGGGGGTTGATCTTCGTATACTACTTTTACATGCTTTTACTACACGACACGACTATCATCAAAAGACGATGCACAAATGCACGCATGTTTATTCATAAAAAATCATGTGGTAAAAAAGTATAACCATAAAGTTAAAAAGGTAGATTAGAGTGGAAAGAACAGATTGTGACGTCATAGGCGATCGTTTTAGCGATCGGTTCGCGCAGCTGAATGCCTTGTTAAACACGACTATCATCAAAAGACGATGCACAAATGCACGCATGTTTATTCATAAAAAATCATGTGGTATAAAGTATAACTTACTCAATTTCGATCCATAATTTCGCTGGAAGCGACTGGTATTGTGGTATTATTGTTTCGCTGTCGTATATTTCACAGGAAATGGAAAATGGACATAATAATTGCCATGAATGATAATAATAATACCATAATATAATACCTATGTTAAATTAGGTAGTGCCGCCAGTGCCGGTAGTGGTAGTACAGAAATAGAACAAACCTGAAAGTCCCATTCAAGCCAAGTCGCAGTTGTCTTTTAAAGGTACAAAGAGACATCTACATCCCACAAGACTGTTTTCTACGCCAAAACTAAATGGAATTAGGATGAAATATGCGGGAATTCTAATACAGACACAGCTACAAATCATGAAATCCAGTGCCACATGTTTACATTACAATGTAACAGTTTGTATACCTACAATCATTCTGTCGTTTTCGATTTGATCTCATTTTTAATTACATTTACGAAATTGTTTTGTTGCAACATGAAAAATGGCAAAGAAGAGTGAAATTGGTTATAAGTGTG
This sequence comes from Tomocerus nigrus, assembly GCA_019776505.1. Classification (NCBI taxonomy): domain Eukaryota; kingdom Metazoa; phylum Arthropoda; class Collembola; order Entomobryomorpha; family Tomoceridae; genus Tomocerus; species Tomocerus nigrus. Next base: position 11,709 of record JABASI010003278.1, read on the forward strand.
ATCATGAAGGATGTGAGAAATGGTTTGCTAAGCTTCAAACCTTAAGCAGACATAGAAAGTGTCATACACAAAAGGAGGTAAGGAGAACCGAGTAAACGATGCTTTATATACATCTTATTTAAATATAATATTTCTACTAATTCTACCATTATTTTACATTTTATGGGTTGTACTACCAACTACAGATTGCAGATACTGGGGTACGAACGGACATTTTTTTGGACTTACTTACAACTAATTAGAAATATTGGTTCCAATGTCCAGAAAAGAATAATAATACTATTATTATTGCAGTAACAGTGTTTGCTGATATTGCTTATAGGTTAGGTTGTGCCCTATGGCCATGGCCAATGGCATGGGAAATGGCTTAACGGAAATGGCAAGGATAATGCAAAGATAATAGTCCATACCATAGTTATCCAGAAAATGTTGCTTTTTCTGCTGCCTCCATACTATACTCCTTACTCCGTATCCCTGTATCTGTCTGTAGTCCAAGTCCAACCTCAAAAGTCATTAATAATAAAAATCTAACCGGAATGTCTCAATTTATGCAAAAGCGGAACTTTAGATGCAGCTATGAAGGATGTAAAGAAGCTTATTTCAGAAATCAACATTTACAGCGGCATATAAAACGTGTTCACGAAAGAATTGTTGTCTCAGGAGTATTTAAGTAAGTCCCCTTTTATTCAACAGTTTTTATATTAGTGTACTTACCATTCCATGTAATGTACTATTTTGTTGTGTATCTGCGATTTTCATAATCCATATACATATACTTGAGTTTTATGTTTTAATCGTGGTATTTTATCGTTTATTTTATAAATGAAAATCATGATTACTACTATATTTAAGATTATTTATTGATATTAGATGCTCTGAAGAAGGATGTACTGTTAGCTTTGACACAAAGCTTAGCCTTCAAAATCATGCTAAAGTTAAGCACAGTGACCCTGGTCTAAGTAAGCTGTCGTGTTCATTCTGTTCCAAATTATTTTTCAAGAGATGGCAAGTTAAAGAACATGAGACAGCTCACACTAATTTATCTCCTTTCAAGTAAGTTCTGTTTCTGTGGGTAATACGTAATAAAACTATAAATAAAATTTATTTATAGTTTTATTACGTATTACCGTATATTATGTAACTATAAACGTAATAAAATTGGTCCACTAAAATTAACCTAAAGATGCTAAGCGATCACCTTTATAGCGTATTCAGTCTATTCAGCGATTTTTATGATAAATTTTAGGTGTTCCATATGTGAAGAGGCTTTCAAGACGTACCACGAATTTAAAAAACATGGTAAAACAGCTCATAAAACACCGGAGTCTAAAAGGGCTTACAATTGTGAAGAAAAAGATTGTGGTTTGGTTTTTGAAAAGTGGTCCTCTTTAGTAAAACATCGAAAAGAAAATCATTTCAGTAAGAAAATATGCTGCTGTAGTACTTATAATATGATTAAAATGAGTGATTTTCTTTCTTTTTATAAATCGTTCATTTCAATCGGCAGGTATATCTTGTGATAAGTGTGACAAAGTGTTCGACAAATGGCGAATCAAAGCTCATCTTAAGATCCACGATGAAACCCGTGAAGTATTTGAATGTACGGAAGAAGGTTGCCCACGGTTCGTAATTTTATTAATTTTTATTGATCAATTACTTGCAAATAAAAATTAAAATGGATAGATTTAATGATTTAGACAATAGAACTATATACCCCAATCATTTATCGTTATCGTTATAGCGTCTTTATGGCATAAAATTATTTACTGTTATTTTATGGCATGTGCCTCTTAAAGTTGGTTTAGACATGTTTCTTGTTTCCTAGTAGAAATTGTGGTAGGCAATGCTAATACTTTTGTAAAATGGATGTGTTACTTTTGAAGGTATTACTTCTTCCCTAAAAACTTGAAGCAACACATTAAATCGGCCCATGAGGGGAAGGGATATATCTGTGACATCTGTAACCGAAAGATATGTACAAAAGTGAGTCTATCCTATAGCTAAACAGTCTATATTATATATTATTATTATTATTATTATTATTATTATTATTATTATTATTATTATTATTATGCAGTCTGAAGTCTGAACTTGTAGTATTACTTATTATTTACATCATTATTTTAATCGAACTATTTTCCTTACAGCAAAAACTATTGGAACATAAGAAGGCCTGGCATAAACGACTGTTAAAAGCTCTTGAAAAGGAAGAAATGTCTAAAAAATGTGAATCTGAACCGATAGAGAATAAATAATTTTCAAATCGTTACTTGTCATAAGTCTGAAACTATATTCTTTTCAAGACATACGTGGTACGCGTACGCATGACTATTTTACAGGTCATATTGACAGATCGGACGATTCAACTTCTCCTAGGCCATGTGGAATTCCAAATTTCGAAAGTCAACTTGATTTTATTAAAAATCTGTGTTCTTAGTGTCATTTTTTTCATTTTGTTCATTTGGTTCACTCAGGTTTAGGTTCAGTCAGTTTTAAAGAAAACTTGAAATTTCGTTTGGATCGAATTCCACATGGCCAAGGACAAGTTGACTTGTCCGATTTGCCAATGTGACCTGTAACACATACACAACTACCTATACGAAATATTATGATAATTTTCTCAAAATACTTTTCTTTCATTTGCACATTTCCGTGGGTAGTATATAACTTTTTAACATTACTTTTTAAGCAAGGGGTTTATTTTGAGAAATTTATTTATATAGAAAAATAATGGCTTATATAGAAAAAAATGGATTAATATAAATATTTTTATAATTCATAGAAACAATTTTTATGTAATCTGCCGTGGCTCGTAAAGTCGTTGGTTTATTATTAGTAGGGATTTGAATGTGGTTAGAGTTTGGCAGTCAAAAGTAAGGAATAATTGCCAATCAATTTGCGTAGGACGGTCGCAAGGAGCAGTAAGTGTTATTTTCACTCTTACATGCAATGACATAGAAAACAGAGGCTATAGTAGGGGCACATGTATAAATAATACCCGTGTAGAATACCCCATACAATTGATTTTTCATCGAACACGAAATTATACATGCAATCCATAGGATGTAAGTGCCTAGAGAGATAAAATAATGATCCAATATAGAAATGCGGGATATTATTTCAGCTGAAAGCCCATACTCGTGTACACTCTTCAGAGAGACTACTATATAAGGTATCTTTGCAAGTCTATACTTTCTCTGGATTTCTCTTTATGTTGCTGTCTTTGTTGTCCCTTGGTTGCGGGGAGACGAAAGTAGAGGATCCAGGCTAATGTGAACTGGAACTGGAGTATAGGCATGACCATTGACTCGCAAAAATCCATTAATAAACGCTGTTGTCCCACTGCCTTCTCCTTTCTTCAGACAGTTGGCTTTCCTACACTCTACTCTTGCTCCAAATAATATTCTCCAGCTATGTAACCAAACCAGGCTCTTCATGTGCCCGTGTATCTAAAACCTGTAAGGGTCGATTTCTGTGAAACCGTTATTTGGCAATAATAGTTTTGGGTAGGCATACGTTCCAGTTAAGCCAACGAAAACTTTCCACGTATGGAAAACATTATAAATGCCTACATAGCTTTTACAGTAGTATAGTAATCAGCTCCGACATGACAGTCATACCGTTTCTTACGTTTAAATGACTAAACGAAGTAACGAAGAAGCTTAAAGCTACGATTTGCACCTTGCTAAAAAGAGTATAGACGCATATGGACACTAATAAGTACAATAGTAGGCATATTTCCTTAACCTGAATGAAATTAACATAGCAAGTAGTTGTTTCCGAAAGAACTTTGATCGTAAAAAAATAATTTTTGTGTTCCGTCCTGTTCGACGAAAAATCAGGACGGAAAGCTAGTAAATCACCAATGCATGACTAGTAACGAACACTTATGGTACGATAGAGAATGGTGGAAATTCATGGTTACACCTACACCCGGGTATCCTGGACAAATAACAAAATGCCTTACTTAGTATACCGTGCCTATTTGTGCACACATGTACATAAAACAGAGCTATTAACAAACCAAGTGAATTTTGAATTATAGATTGCAGCTAGGTTGGCTAAATGGAAACAGGAGGCAATGCTTTCCGGTATGTGCCATGCCATTCTATCTGTAAAAAGGAATCTAAATGTTGTAGGGAAGTAGTAGTGCATGTATTACATACTGTAACAAATGATAAGTAAAAGCATGGAGATGGAAAATATGTTTTTCCCGAAACTTGCTTTGAATAAGTTAAGTTTTAGTCGACGACGATGGGTTATGTTGCAGACATGAAAGTTTCTGCACTCTACAATGAAGTGGCTTGATAACAATAAGTTCTTAGGTATATACTAGATAAAAGCTAACAGTGCACATTGTAGATATTGTACTAGCAAACATTCTATTATTATTAGGGAAACAAATAACTATGCCCTTCTCGCTCTCGACTACTGTCTGCTAATGGAAATAGGTGAACATGCTCTGAACTCTTCTGAATTCTGGTGAAAATGGAAAGACAAAGTATATGGTCGGTTCGTGGACGACGACGTCGACGTCAACTTAGAAGATATCGATGTGAATCGTTTGCCTAGCTATCGGTAACTAGTTTGCTTTGCTGACATGTCATGTTACTTATGTATAGCGAAAGTACGATATTATACTTAATAATATATTATAGCAGATATGTGACTAGTTTTTCTAGTACCATCAAGAATTGAATTCCTATTCAACACATTCTCTGACCTGTGTGTACTGTATTACTTAGTACCCTAGTTTACTATTCTAATAAATGAAACTGACTGAAAGTCGCAAGCGGGTTGTTGTTAGCCATAGATTGCTGTACCGAGTCTAGTCTAATCTGAAGTTGTAAGCGGTGAAGACTCTGACGAGGCACATCAGAGACAAATCATACTTTATTCAAACCTTGAAGGAATAAGAGCCCAAAAACACTGTTACTGCATACACGGCAATTAGTTCACAATTTGTGGATTGGTTTGCGTTTGGAAGCAGGTTACCTTTATCAAATCCCCTGTCATGTCGTAAGTTGTAACTTTAATTGAATTGAATTGAATTGTATTCCGTGGATAGATTTACTATTAGCTACATTGTTAGATAAAGGTACTCTGGGGCATGCTTAACTGTTTATAGCACACATTATGTATGCATATATGCTGATAGTTATCTTAGATATTAAATCAATCTATCTTTACTGTTTGTGTTGTGAGACTCTTTCCTGACTAAATTGAAGACATCCTAATCAGATTCGTT
>JABASI010003279.1:0-16954 GCA_019776505.1 Tomocerus nigrus
CGGTTATTTTAAGTTAGGTTAGGTTAGCATTTGGTGGGGTGGGGAATTTTTTGAAAGGGTGGGGCATTTTAGTCTGGCCGCCTCGTTGCATAGATAGTGTTTGAGAAATAGTTTTGATGTACACAAGAAACATCTAAAAAAAATTGATAGATAGATTGGACCTAAAAAACGAACTCTGGGCCATTTTCGGATTTGATATTCCAGGGTTCTCCTTTGGGAACTTTCTCTAAGGTTTCTGAACGACCGTTGTTCCTTGCACCGAATTCAACCAAATTCGACCCAGAATATTTATCATCTCCATTAGAAACGGGACAACAATACATATTTTCCCTGTAGACGTAACACGTATACGAGCAGTCCTTCCAGTTGCTCTGCAATTCGTAGTTATTTCCTTTTGCTCCAAGAATAGGACGAGCTGCAGAAGTAGGAAATTTTATGGTAGCCAAACCATTGCGTGTAGGATCCTTTATGGAAACTGGTGACCAACCGAGTTTAGCCCGTCCGGCTATTAACCAATCATAGATTATTTTGACTTTTAATCACATCATATTGTCACATAGATTATTGAGGCTATGAGAGCAAGCTTATCTCCCAAAGACCCTTTCGTTAGGTGGCACGTGACACCATTATTTTAATCAGTGAGGTTAGCTTTGAATCTTATGTTTTCGTCTAATTTCTATCAATTACATTACATAGACTTTCTACATTAGCATTGCATTACATACTTCGTTTTTATAATTGTGTTGTCAGAAAAACCGAAGACTAGTCATTTATCCATCGCAAATACTCAGCATAAAAATATCGTCTATTAAGTTCATTGTTTTTAATAATAAGTTAATACATACCTTCAATAGTATTCATCTCCAGAGCTTCCGATTTGTCCCATGCCTCTCTTTTAAATTCTTGATCAATCTTACCATATTCAACATAATAACCAGCAGACATTGACATGTACTGAGCAAGACAGATAAGTAGGACGACTTGGACAAAAGGCATTCTAGAACCCATGATGACTTTTTATGTCCCTGTTTTCAAAAACAATTTTTCTTCTCGTTTGAACTCAGAATTAGTTGAAGAGGACTCTGTACTATACTGATATGTTAATGTGATTGCACTGTGGTTTGTTTGGGATCTCATCACGCCTATTTATATGAAATTGCTGGAATTCGACATCTGTACATGTATGTTGCTTCAACTATCTCAGTATTTCGAAATTTTAAGCAAACAGAGTTGACATTAAAATTTAATAGTAAACCATGCAGATGCAATATTATGCCACTGCCATTTTTCTTCTACATAGGTATAGTAATTTGTAAATCAATAAAACATAGTACCCATTTGACGTCGTACATTAATTGGATGTTTTAGAATATTAACGAAAATCATGGAAATACGTAAGATGCCAACAATAAAAAATAAATGCATGAATTTATATCATTGCGACAATGACGGTGACTCCAAATTTGTGTTTTCTGCATGGATTACTAGGACTGCATACATATTATTGTCACTGGCGTATACTTACTTTTGGTCAATTTCCATAAATTATATGTACCATGTACCTACTGAGTAATGGCTATAAAATTCACATCCTTTTGAAATAATTTTACCTATATATAGATATGTATTAATTTTTGTTAGAATTCAAAGTCAAGTGAAACATTAAGCAACGCTGAGTCGCACTTAATTGTAGACTGTTCAGAATTTATGCGGAAAATTTTCTATATAAAAATTGTGTTTATGATCATTTCAATCCATAGGACAAATGTCACTTATTTCACTTATTGATGTCACTGTGATGTCACTTATTTTACGCATTCGGCCTGTAATGATTTCTAGCAGAAAATACTTATCTACCTATACAACATCATATTACACTAATTTAATTACCTTTTTATTTCTCATTAGACATAGCATGACTGTGATGGAAGATAACATTGTTGTACTTGTATAACCGTTATTCACTTGTCAATAAATCAAATCAAATCAAATACAAATCAAAGTCATGTGCGTGCATCTGTATAGGACAACAGGTACCTTTGCAGATGCATTGAAAAATCCAGCAAATCCATAAAATTGTGTTTCATGTTTTAACATCTGCTTTGGCGTTATTAAAGATTTATTTGTCCATCAAATTCCAGAGTAAAAGAAACTTGAATTATAACTATAATAGTATGTTTCACTATTTTATACACATTATACCTTGCCCTAGTTGCCCTGACTTTGTAGCTTTGTCGTTGTCCTTATTTTCATTGAATTGAATTGAATTGAACGTATTTATTCCTATATAGAAATATGCAGACGGGTTTCTAGTTTAATTCTGGATATGGAATGCTACATCAGAGAAACTAGATCCTGCGGAGGAATAGTTTTTCTTATGCTGGAAAATCAAAGTGCATGGTGTGAAAGAGACGGCAGTACAACTTTGAACTTTCAGGAAGATTTCATGTGCGATAATAACAAGTGACTGGACAACTTCCACTGTCGTCAACAGTTGACAGTATCAACATTGCATAGTTAACTCAATGGAGGCCCCCACAAGAACTGCAACGCCCACCCAGACCGAAGAAGAAGATTCAGTAGATTCGTCAATTGTTATAGCTCATCATTGGTATAAAAATGGTGCTGGAACAGATGTTGTGGATTCTTCCAGTAAGTCATCATTTAATTGTTTTGTTAGTCGTTAGTTTTATAAATTATAACTGAAGACTCACAATAAATATAGTTGATACAGTACAGTCAACACTTCACTAGTTGACAGTTGAAATCGAAACCGCATATAAGCCATGAGTAATGAGAGACATCACGGAATCGGGTCAGTGTTGCCCCTTCACCCTTACAGTACAGTCAACAGTGATTTACTATGACATATATACCTTATAGAGGTTGTATGCAACTTTTAACTCGTGAAGTGCGAGAATGTGAACCAAATGGAGTCAAAAAAGCACTGTCCCATAAGCGAATAACGGAGTTCCCTTAGATCCGGAGCGCGGTTACGTTCACTACATCTTTTTAAAATTGACATTGTCGATCCATGATTTTGGGGTGTTTCCTGGACCACAGAACCCGAACATTAGTAGCCGAAGATACGAACTACTTATACTCGCAGTAGCCGAAGCAGAAAACCTCATTCTAACCTCATAACGGAACCTAACCACGTAATCAAAATCGTAACCCTAGCCTAAAGTAACCTAACCTAAAAAATAATAGCTCCGTTACTCCGTTCCAATTTCCACCATCCACACTGCAGATAGTTCTTCGGCTTCGGCGAGCGGTACCTTCAGTTTGGCTTCCAAGAGCTAGCCATGATTTTTTATTGAAGTTCACGTTCAGTTCAATTTACAATTTTACAATATTTCTTTGTATTTATTTTCAGGAGGGTTTTTATCAAATTTATTTACAATGGCGCTTCCAACGAAAAAACGGGATGATTTTCAAAGAACTAATTCTGATACATTTCAGAGAAACGCAAGAACGACTGCGACGCAAACCGAAGAACAAGATCCGATTGCTGCCAGAGGTAAATGGCTATCTGTAATCTGTATCGTATAATATGTATAAAATATTTAAAATATAATATTTTACTCTTCACCTCTTCAGGAGGACTTTAATTTAAAGAAACTGAGCCTCGTGAGTGGACAAGTTCTCCATTTTAAAAAGCCTTTAACTTCTAGTTAAATATATTATATACTTATTGTATTAATAATTAAATCTCTACTGACGGCATTTGCAATTGCTGGGGTAGAGACTCATGATTGAGAACATTCCTTATTAGCTAGATTCCTTATACTATCGAAGTTACATGCTCTGTTTTTAAAAATTATAAAAATGGAAAGACTTTAAGAGACTTATCAATCATCAATTGAAACATTGAAACAATTTTTGGTTTCAGAGTTTTTGAAGCAATGTGTCATGTTGTGCTTTTGTTACAGGTCAGCAGCTGTCGTATTTAGTGATTCAAGAACTGGCGTTAGAAAATCCGATGAATTTAGGTGAAAAGGATGAAGTATTGGACACACTGAGCTATTGTGTAGCTGAAATTATTGAAAAGCATTCAATCCTATTCAATGGAATGGTTCGAAGAATAGAAGTCACTCAGTATCATATGTTTGAATATGTAGCTAATGAACTTTTTGAGGTGCCTATTATTTTCTTTGCAATGGTTTTATATAAGTAGAAGTAATCCAACCCAATTATTTTAAATAATATATACTTACAATACACAAACAACAAGCAATATATTATTATTATGGTTCGTTTGACATACAATTTGAATTTGGTAATGTCAAGTTTCTCAAATTAAAAAACATCGGATGCTTGAAAGAAATCAACCCAGGCCCTTTTTGGTGTAGATAGCAAAGTCAAAAAGTTCAGGGATCGGACCTCTGGTCGATTGATGTTTTAATTCCTGAAGATCCATTTTTTAACTTTTAACACACCAGAAAGTACTTAAATTCATTTCTTTTAAGTATCATATTTGGATCAGAGTATAAATGACAAGTACAAATTTTCAACATTGGATATTGTTAAAGTTGTTTCAATTGCTCTAATTAAGTTTAAGCCAAAGTCTATTAAGTTGTAAATTCCAAACTTAAAAAATTGCCTTCAGGGGATGAGGCTGAATTCTTTTGAATTCTAGTCCACTCATCACAACAAGTCGAATTTGTCAACCTTCAGTTTTCTTATCCTGACTAAAATAATGCTTTCAATTTTGTAAAATTTCAAAATTGTATTAATATATTGTGTGTAATGTGTATTTGCTTTAAGGATGTGTATTTAAAAATATGTTACCACATTACCACGGTATTGCAGTGTAAAAGAAATCTTATGAATATGCAGCTCTGTATATGCTCTTCGAATTGGCCATGATATTTTAATATCTTGTGTTTTTATAGACGAACGCAAATGCCAACAATGGATTGATTGAGTTACAAATTACGTGGGGCAGAATCGTAAGTCTATTTGCCTTTGCTGTTAGGCTCGCCAAAGAAAACCGTGAGGTAAGTATTAAAATTTGAAGTCTAAAATATCTTTCTTTATTGATGAAAAGACTGAGGTCCTATGTTTTAACGAATTTCAAAAATAAAATCTGTTTGTCAAAGAAATGCGATTTTAAAATTTCAAAAATGTTTTTGAAGTAGTTAAAATTTGAATTTCGAAATTTCTTTAAAACACAACTTGTAGGACCTTTCAACTCAACTTTTGGTAAAAGTTTTATTCAAATCGAATAAGGAGTTTTTCAGTTTTTTTGTAATAAATTCCCAAGAATTATCCTTTCTATATGTAGGTATGTATATGCCCCACTCCGAAGGGAAAATGATTTTTTCCTCTAATTTATTTTCTTAAATAGTAGTGTGAGCAAGCAAGTGGCTATTGAAATTATGCTCAATATTTTCAGCTTTTTTATTTACTGCTTTCAAATAGTGTCTGTCATTGTTTTTATTGCAAGCGTGTCAGTGAAGACAGTTGAAGGCACCTGATCATGACAATAGTGTTACAATTTATTATATGGAGTAAAAGTAATAGAGCCAGAATATTTATTCATTTTCCTCAATTTTTAGTATCCCGAGAGAGTAGACTATATTACTCGATTCTTGGCGACTTACATCACGAAGCACATCATTCCATTTGTTCAAGAAAACGGCGGATGGGTACATTTTTTGAACGATGATTTTTCTTTTACTAATTACTCTCATTTTCAATATTGTTAATGACTAATCAAGTAAAAACAATATTTTTTAGAATGGCCTAGTCGATCATTTTCCACCCCCGGAAGATGGTGACCCGCAGATAAGAAGAGCTATGGTAATGTCAGGTCTATGTGTCGGTCTAATTGCCGCTGCATGCGTGTCCTCCATGCTCCGCTGATACCGCAAATTGGAGAAATAAGAAAATATACTCTCAGCATAATTACCGAAACGTCAAAGTCCAATTTCGTGTCTTCCACTCCTGAACATTAAACTGTGTTTGTTACCGTCGCCATATTTGCATAGAAAACGAATCGTTCCTTTTATTACCCATAAAACAGTAAAATCAAATGACAAATATTTAATTTCTAAATATCTAAACAATAATATGAATATACATTTTTTACACACCTGGATATAAAGTGTGATTGGATGTTAATATTTGAAAATAGATTTTGAGCGTCGACAGATTGATCTATTTAATAGCTTCGAACAAGCCGAGCAACTTTGTTCTACATGTCTATAAATAGTTGGTATGTACTATTCTCAGATGATTTCAACAGTAACTGATGTTCTGTCTTTCATAAGTAAAACGTGCGAAACGTAGACTAAGACTTGCAGCGTTGCAGCATATAGAATTAATAGAATCTCAGTCTGATTAATAATGTTCTTGATTTTCTCAGTTTATGTAAATAAGTTAGCTACCATAATATTTGTATACACATTGCACAAATTAAATAATCTGCTGTATATAGGTAAATATGTACGGGCGTTCTTGTTTGTGTATAACTGTGATTTGCAGAAATACATAAATAACGCGACGAAACAGAATTTGATATGAAGATAATTTTTCCCTTTGAAGTTGCTCTTTGAAAACGAAGAAAGACGTCAATATATGAAATAACATACTATTATTTATCAGTGTTGTTAACATTTAGAAATTAATTTATGTACTGAAAACTAATTATGGTGGATACACAGACATGGTAATATTTAAAGGGGTATGTCGGCCACATTCTCACATGTAGTTCCCGTTCAATTAAATAATCCGTTGTGAGCAGTAGGAAAGTATCATCAGAAAAAATATCCCCATTGCATTAAACTGACAATAAGATATTATTTATATTCATTGTATATTGCATTATAATATATTATATCATTGTGATGTTAAGAAGAGAATCTTTTTGTAGATTATTTGATTATTTAATTTTGTTTATAATATCAACAACCAAACGGTTAATGTCATTGCATAATAATTATAATGTTTCCCATGTACCGTAATTACAAGTTAGATAGTAGGCTTTAGGCTACTTATTATATATTACGATCTAAATTAGAACTTAATAATCTGAGTGATACAATATTATATGAACCACACACATGTATTCAAGTAAACTAAAGTAAATCAATAATCAATTGTGCACTGCATGTAACAGCAGGCAAGAATAAAACGTGTAAGATTTCGGATCAAATTTTAGAAAAACTAGTAGTAATAATTAGTGTATACTGTATAGGTAAAGATGTAGAAATTAATATTTTCATTAACTTTATAATCAGAGTGATATAATATTTTGACCCACGCATATGTACTCAAGTAAACTAAAGTATAAATCAATTTTGCACTCCATGTAACAGCAAGCAGGAATAAAATGTGGTGAAACCTGAGAAAAACTAGGTAATAATAATTAGATTTGATTTAATTCTGTACAACTGCGTTAATTTACACTATTTTTCTCCAAAAAGTTATTCTGTTAAAACTCGTAATTATTTGCATACTTACCTGTAGCATTAATACCTGTATATACATGAAGCTAATGTTAACGATGAATTGTACCAGTTGTTAAACCGCTACGGGGACTGACAGCTTTTGAAACCAAATCGCAAAATATTCGCAGATGTGTTATGTTATAGGTAATTTTTGTTGTGCTCTTTAAATAAAATAAATAACTTCGTGAACATACGTAACGCTGGAGCATTTTTCTATAATGCATTATAATAATTAATGTACTTTTAGTTGAGGATTGAGGAATAGCCATTTAAAATGGCTATTGCTCAATCCGCTAGCGATAGCGAATTAGTATCTAGTTGACTTGGTAGTTTTAGAATCTGTTTGCGAATATAGATTATTCTTTAGCCAAGATTTTCGTATCAAAAATTGACCTTGACCTGCATTAGAATATTGATTGCTACTTATCACAATTGTTAGCAAAGTTGTTTTTTAAATATTAGGTATGTGCATTCGAACAAAATCCATTAAAAACGAACAGAATTTTTGGCAGTGTTTTCATTGTTTACGCATGTGTCGTAATTTATATGGAACTAGTCATACTTACAGAAACACTTAATTAGTTATAGTTTTCGGACTCTTTTATGGAATAAAATAATAAACATGGGCTGTCAGCAATGAAATGATATTAAGAGGCTTTTGCATATTCATTTGCAGCTATTAAATTGTATTATTTGTATTCGTCCGTACTGGACGTATCCGTCGTAAGTATGAATGTGCTGGTATAGAGTTGAAAGAAGAGTCAGCACTCGGCCCATATAAAATGTAAATGGGCATAGAGAATCAGCATGCTAGCATGCAGAAATGCTTTAATCGACTTCTTTCGCAGTCGTTTATTCGCCTAGAGAGGCGTTCCTAATAGCCATGGAATTATCATTACTCTCTTCTTAATCAGAGCAGAGACCAACTAGTGGGGCTAACTAACGTCATGCAATGTGCAGACTCAGCCTAGGTAGCTAGTCTCCTAGTCCTAGCCTCCTGCTAGTCCTGCTCCTGATCGCACACTTTGCTAACATTAGATATTCCAGCACCCTATTTTATACCCATTTCTTCAAATAATAACATTACTATCGTAGAGATCATAAGCACTTTTTCTAACAAAGCCATTGCATTATTGTAATCGACAGCTACTCAAGTAAATAGGAACAGGCATACCTTTGATTAAGTAGCTATTAGAGAAATTGTGATAGTTCGATGAAAATATTGGGATAATATTATGATGCGGGGCTTGAACTGGGCACGTCTTTTCTTAATAAACCAATGTGATGTGACTTGTTACATCAAAACAAAATCTGCTCAACAAAGGCCATGATTTTTTCATAATTGGATTTCAAATTATATTTTAAAATTTGCTGTGAATTCAAAGTCTACCTTGCATGTTTATTTTATTGATTGTGCGAACCAATAATAAATTTAAATGCAATACCATTTCTTATCATTTTTCAAATTGTTAGTAAATATACAGGGGTCTAATTCTATAACAATTTGCGTGAAAGGTAAAGGCTCGTCTTTATAGATATTCCTTTAGTCACAATTAAAATCCCCTTAGCCTTAGAGTTTTGGACGCGGAAGACTGGCTGTCTTGTTCCTTGCCCATGCAGGACAGCAGCCGGAGAATTCCTCAGTCTCGCCTGCTGAAGTAGATGAAGCTCAACTGCTGCTGCCCAAGTAAATAGAAGACACAAATTGTTTAATTTTAATAGGAAAAGCCATTGAGTATAGAGAGGAGTAGGGCAGGGGAATGCCACAGGTCAAAAGTCTAAAAGGACGTAAATAGTAAGTAAGTATTTGTGGTGTGAGAGTGAAGGAGGGAAGAGTTGCCGAGGAGCGTCAGTTCAAGTGTCAAGTCAAGCAATAAATTTGAGATCGTTGGAGTTACAAATGGGAGGAGTGACATGTGTTTGGACTTTTTCAATTAGCCGTCTCATTTCCTATCCGAAGACTTGAACAATTTGTTCGCGGAGGTCCATCCGTCCCGTCCGGGTTCCCTTCTACTCCTGTGCACGTCCTGCGTTATTTATATGCATTGATACATGTTCGTTCCTTTGTAAGTAGCTGTAGTGCACGTAGGTGGTGGTAGGAAGTCGTGTTTTTCAAATAAGGAAGTGGGGAGCCTTGTTATCCACGTCCTTATCCTCCTACCCTACATAAAATAGCTCAACTTACAAGCATACTTCAATTTCAGTCTAATTCCAAAACATATACACAAGTAATTTCTACAGATCGGAGGTGGTTACTACAAAACGGGAAGGCTTGACCAAAATCAGACAGAATGCAATAATATTATGTACAATTGGAAAACTATTCTCAGCACGTGTCTCGAATTTGCTTTTCCACACTTACATATACAACAATACAACATACGCATATTGCATATACCATCCAAATACAAGAGTCACAAACATTACAGAGCTTTGCTTGCCCCATTGGTGCTCCTCCTGACTGCTGGCTCCTGGTCGTCTGCGTTTCTCAGTCTCAATCTCACTCACCCAGTTTAAATATACGTGATTTCACTGATTTCTCAATATCAATTACATAGTCTAGATTCTAGATATATATTTATGTACATGGACTAGAATGGAATGGAATAAACAACGAATCATATTATTTAGGTATCTCAATACAGAGTTTATTTTTGTTATAAAGGTAGGTTATTGTTGGTTTTATGCGAATTGTATCTAACTGCAACATGTCCAAATGACATTTGAATAACACAGAAATATTGACACATATCAGAAATACTGTATCATCAATAATTATTTAACATAATTATCCTAAAGAAAGGGGTACGCTGAGAATTACATAATTGCTTCCATTTTGTTTATGAGATGATTGTATTATTATAGCAACGTATATGATCGGAGTCTAATGTCAATCAGTATGAAAGCATGTAACTTATACATGAAAATCTTTTTCCCTGTGCCTCTTGATATCTTATGCAAAAGATAAGATTTGGGTTGAAGTGACCAGTTGATTCTATTCCGTAGGCAAGAGATGATGAAGCTCTCGGCTCTTCTCTCTATTATTAGTACACACTGCATAACATTATGGTTTGGTGATTTTTAAGCTAAGGTGGATATCCAAAAAGTCTCCCCTGACAAGTGAAGGCGGAGTTTTGGGCAGAATAATGTTTCTGCCATGGTTTGATAAAACGTCATTTGCGTTTCCTTTGCAAAAAGAGACCTTGCCAATGCAATTTCACACCTCAGTCAAGCGTGACCTGCCCTTTCTTTCCTTCCATTATTACTACCTTTTTGCCTAGCATTTATCTAAGTTTTTTTTTCATTTGTGCCTTTACGTTGCACACACACATCATCACTATTCATCACTAAATGCATTACACAAAAATCTTTTATTCGCTTTATACTCACTTTTAGTGATAATACAAGTTTAACAAATAATATTTACTGTTTTATGGGATTTCGTCAAGTTCATGCAGTTTTGAAAGCTCTGACAATTCTTGTTAGCATTATGCTTTGTGTTTATTTAATTTTCTCTTTACTCATACCATGAACTTTCAATTAAATATGTGATGTTAGCTACGTATTTACGTATGTAACAGCCTCATTGTCATTACAAAAATAAATTAGGTATAGTATGTTACAAAAAGTGTCCCAGTGCAATATCAAATGAGGAGTGAGCGCATAATTTTTCAATTCGGATGCAATAAAATGACCTTTGAATGCTGTACTCATCAGCACCACCACTATGGGTGTGTTTTGCAGGTTTGCCCGATTTACCATTCGGGTAACCGCGCATTTTACAAAACAGCCTATTTCATTTCCAATTTCCCTTTACGATAGACAAAGACATGCGAATGTATCTGTGCACAGAAAATGACGCCATATCTGTCAAAATCGTTAGTGAAGGATACCTTCCATGCTAACGGAGCAAAATCATGAAGGAACATGTAATAGGTTACCGTTACAACAATAATAATATTATGTGAATAATGTTGGTTATTCAGTTGGTACAATAAATTTTGTATAAATATATGGGCCATAATTTCCTTTGCCTAATAATATGCTATTATATTTTTTCCTCGTTTGTGAGCGGGTACTTAGAGCAATTTAACTTTGATGTCGTGTGTACTGGATGGAATAAAGAATGAGTGAAGGATGATGTTGTGTGATATCTACTGTCTGTGGCTGGAGAGTAGAGTTAGATAGACGGAATATTGTTTTGTGCCTGAGTGTTTAGGTGTACCGTGTACCTATAATATTATTATTATTACAGGTAGGTAGGTACATACCATAAGTAGTGTTGGCATTGGAGGTAGTGGTATAGTGGGGAGAGGATGCAAAGTATTCGACACGCCTGACAGGCCACTTCTTCTGATTATTTTCTCTTTCTACTTTTCTACTCTTCTGTTGTCTGTCTGGTCTGAGTAATAATAAGGCTAGTATGTGAACATGAGTGAAGCATTCCATGTTGATAGTACTTTAGAAATCCATAGCTACAAAAAGAGTAGGTACAGTAGCTGCTACGCCTATCAACACTCAACCTTTCTCATCCCAACCATCACACTATCCATCCTCTTATACCAAATGATGTCATCTCCTTTGTTTTCCATATGCACATAATGATCCTATTTTATAGCACTGCATTTTCTATCAAATTTTCCTTTCTCACACAAGCAGAGCAGGCACCCAACATAATAATAATATTATTATTATAGTATTCGCTCTAAACAATCCGACAGAAATAATTCTGATTAGCTCACGTTTCAATTTACACATTACACACATTTGATCAATATGAGCTACTGATTATTACATATACTAATTGTTTTCTTGGGATTAATATGTTCGTATACTTAAAGTAGGTATGTGATAAAGTAAGTAGAACAGACAAATTATGATCATTTACAACATTTTATTTCAAAGTGCTATGATTATAATGCATGCTGCATCATTGAATGTCTGACATACAGAAAGGAGCTAATTGTCACTTTGTCGGTACTTTATTGTATTTCAATCGAAACATTCCTGTTATTACTAATATAATAGTAAATTGTATACAATATAGGTTCTGTATACTATTTCGTAAGAGTGAAGTCTTAAAGCTTGTTGATGATAATTTGTTTTAATAATTTGCTTGAAAGTGAATAATGGACTTAAATATTTAGTGTAGGTATGCATTTTTCTCTGCATTTTCCTCTAATATTTATTGCATGCATTGTACTATGTGTGTTTCAAATATATAGAGGTAAAACCTTAATTTTCGCAATGAAATGATCACGGTAGCTTAACATACACATGAATATGAATTTTCAGAGTAGTCTCACATGGGTCGTTTTGCTTCTCTGTGCTCTCTCTGCAGTACACTCACGGTATCGAGGACATGTATTTATTTATGGTAATTTGTGGTAATGTTCTTATGGTAGTTAGTGAGAACTAAAGTGCCAGTGAAGAAATTAAATTAATAGAATTAATTTTCAATTTTTTTTTATTTGGTTGAAGTAATTTCATCTTGCTGAACACAAATCATTCAAACAATCATTATCGTGGCTATGCACAGATATTTATACACAATACGTACATACAAACACATAATAATAATTTTATGGGCATCTACAGTAGTATTATAAATGCATAGCTAATTACCTAACTCCACCAAGGCTTCGATTGGGAAATACCACAGGTGAGAAGTTTCCCATTTCCCACTGGGAAATGCGGGGGGAAATTTAATGGGAAATGGGAAATGTATGGAATAGAGCAAAAATTGCGCCAAAATTCTGACTTTCTGTCCCAGTATTTTCCATATTTCCCAGGTGTCCAACAAAATGGGGTGGGAAATGGGAATATCCGAAACCCTGCTCCACGAATCCATCATTTTCGATTGGAAAAATCCACGCAGGTCTAATAAACCATTTAGTAAAAGTGGTATATTATATTTCCATGGCTATAAAACATTACGCCATTCAAGTGTATGTCTACTAAATAAAAATTACTAAATCCGTTGTGATGTGCTACATTAATATACAATATGCAACTTTCCGCTGAAGTGAAAACAGAGAATTCTAGCAGGTATTTTTATCTTTATAATCATTGTTTTACTTAACTAATGTGTCGTATTAATTCGCTAATTATTTCAATTTACAATATCCGTATATATTGTTTGATAATATCAAAGCGATAAAAGTATGCATAACAAACGGTGCTTTTACATAATATAAGGGTTACTAATAAAGAATGGGTGAAATCATTGTGTTGTTAGACGAGAAATGAATTACTTAACAAACAGCACCGTTTACGGCTGATCGTAAATTGATAATTGTGAGTATATTATATGCAACAGTACAATAGTCAGTGGTAATTTAGTATAATTTATATTCCTTTCTACCGAATAAAAAATTTGGACAAAGATATCTTTGTTACAGTTTGTATTGAAACTCAGTATGGATTGAAACGTCCCGGGACGTTTTGAAACGTACAAATTATTACCAATCTCAAATACTTTAAAATAAACCAGTATACTGGGTTCAATCCATACTGAGTTTTCATTACAAACGGTAACATAATATATATGATAAGTATATTCTTTACAATCTGCATTCACACGATAATAATCTCATTATTTATGCAGACAGTACTCGCATACAAAATTACACTTATTTTCTAAATAAATGTGTAATCAACGACAGATTAATGTAAATAAGGAATAAAGGAATCTGTAAATCTCCCTAGTGCCAGTATTTCAAGGCTAAGAATAAGTGCTGCGAAACTAGACACATATAATTGAGATTATTGAATAATGACGGACTTTCATTAATAAAGGTCATGCAAATTAGTTCCGCCTTAGAGCTTTCATGTCACTGTATAAATATACTGCACAATGCACGGGGTGATTTATAGGTCTATTTATCAGAGATGAATTATTTCCTACGAGAAGGCTTTGTAGTTTGCATTATTGTCATGTTTATGTGCTGCCTGCTATTTAATATCATTTGGTTTGGTAGTGATAATTAGTTGTAGCAAAGGAGATGCTCGGGGTAATGTTTCAGGGAAAAGTCGATTTACAATGTTACGGTATTTACCCATTTATACAATTTTATTCCTCATGCAACTACCAACATGCATTCCTCAAGCATTCGTCGACAATTATACTATTTATACTTTAATTATTGCTACCTTTCATTAAACTTTACACTGGCACGTGCGGATGCCTAGGAGAATTTTACAAGTTATTTAATAATTAGCAAATTACTAAATTAGCACAGTAAAGCGTTAAAACATTAGCATAATAATAATAACACGGATGACAAAATATCCATTAATTACAAGAGAAGAAAATCTTCTAAGCAATAATGCCTTATTCAGAGATATCATTTAGTGCATCTGATTAAAAATTCATGCTATCCCTCGCTTCAATTGAAAAGAAAGAAAAATGTCATTAGCTATGAATTAATGAAATAACACTATTATGAATAACATTCACAATTGCATATAATATGGACTGAATGGCTGAAATATTCCAGAAAAGTTGGTGACATCGAGTCAATAAGTCTACGGTCGAGTAAAACTAAAACATTTTTACATGTACTTAATTAGAATTGCATTACTTACAGTTTTAATTTGCAGGGTTGAGGTAGCGGAGTATATTTACTATATGCAGTCTAATGCCAACGTCAACATGTAAAAGTTGTATGCTATTGAAACTTCTATTTGATATTATTAAATTGGGAATTATAAACTACTCTTAGGTATCTACTGCCATGGGATATCTTAAACCGGAGAAACAATTCTACGTAGTCACGTAGATAATAATAATAATGATGAAGAGGCTAAAGAACGAGCTCGGAGGACGAATAATTTTCGGATTCACGTTCAATACCAACTGTAGAAAGGCTGGTGTCTCGGTCCACAAGTGCCCATTAGTCCAGCAGCAGGATAAGCAGCCGAATTGAGAGAGGACGACATCCCCGAACGACTTCCCAGGGATCCCCAGTGAGCTTCGTCTTGAATTCCATGATGAGCTTGAACTGTGCCATTGCCCATCTGTCAGAAAATGAATTTTAAATCTGCATTTGCCATAGAATCTCTTTGTTCATCAATTGCACAGCCCAGTGCTTTTCTACAAGGTCCGACTATTTATGATCACACTCAAAATCCTCATATTTTTTGATGGTTTCTTTACAAATCCTCTTCCTAACTTGCTGACATGCTGACACTGATATCTGAGACAAATCCTGAGGTTCACGTTCCTATTGTTTGCATGCATGCACTGATCGTGATACTTCATCTTCCAAATTTATTTGGTATGTGGTGCCGTGGTGCCCGTTTAGAAAACGAAACTCTCTTTCCAATCCCTACCGTGCAGAAATTAGTTATGTAAATAAATTTATCTAACCTCCTAGTATATAGTAGAGTGTGAATACCTAACTCTACCTGCCTACATATAACATGCTAAATATTTTAGTATTCAACGATTTCTACTTCATATATTTGTAAGAAATTGCGTTAAAATTTTGGATTGGCGAATAGTCACCGTCTCATTCAGATCTAATAATTTTCCCATAAATATATAGGAAACTTACTCCATTATTTTTCGGCCATTTTTTTACTGTACCTTTTATAATAAATAGTCAATTGGTGTAATTGTAAGATGAACTGGCCTTTGAGAAATAGAAAATTACCAAAATCAAGGAAATATCATTACAATTAAGTTTTGTACCTCTAGTTTATAAATGAATTCAGATTATAGTTCATGGAATTTTTATTTTAGTGTGTGTTAGCAAAAAACAGCTCGTTGGAAATAAACAAATCTATAAGTTCCTACTGTTGTTCTTTACTTTTATGCATGGTCCAGGTGTCTAGCTAGATACATTTAATATAAAATATTATGTCGTTTGAATAGCATGCTATTAACTATTCTATTTGTGGTAGCTGCATGTAGTAAAAGAGTTTAGTTGGGGATGGTGTTGTATTTACCTGTGGAGCGATGAGGGAGGACGTGGAGGATGAGTAAGGCGAACCCATCAGAGAATTTCCCAAGGCGGCTGCATAAGAAGCGGAAGCGGCGGCGGCGGAGGAACTGGAGCCGCTGGTGGTGGTCGAGTTGTTGGACGAGACTCCGCAGAGCAGTCCAGGCGAAGACATCGAGCCAGAGTTCCCACCGGAAGTCATCGAGGACATGGTCATGGATCCCATGGAGGGAATTGTCATCGCCATCGAAGACATGGGACCATTGGAGCCGGAGACTCCTTGCGGGGACGACATTCCAGTTGACATGGACTGCGTGTGAGAGCCGTGGTAGAAAGAAGAGCTTCCGTCTCCTCCGGAGTCTGCAAACACAAAATAAAACCCTCTTACCTACTCATCTCATTCAGGGAAAAGGAAATTATCCCACAATGTTATTATGGCCCCAATAATATTATAATTAGTCGTCCAATCCCATTCACTTCAAGTTTTCCCTTAGACTCAGCAGCTAAAACGTAGTGTGAATGAAAGGATTAAAATAGACTAATTAATTAATCATT